>JAHDVF020000135.1:0-249391 GCA_022606425.2 Lepidostoma basale
CTAGAGCGGGACACCTGCATTGTGCGGTACCATGTACTATTACGTTAACCGCCGGAGAGCGAGATGGCGATAAATTATGGCCGCGTGGAGACGTCACCAGTAGCGTAGTAATTCAGAATAATTTATTTTCTTTTCTACTAACTGCGCATTCTAAAATGATCGCTTAATTTCTATTTAACGCTAACAAACACGATTCGAATACCACAAAGATCATTTTTTGGGAGTAATAATATGCTAAATTTTGCGCCATTTTCGTGATTTTACCTTTGAGGGCACATTTAGACGTGCTCTAAATCTAATCTAATCTAAATATCTGCATCTGAATTTTGCGATTGGTTAGAAAAAATATTATATTATACATAATAACAGATATAGAAGTTGAGTACAGACTATTCAACATACTCGTACTTTGATATATTTAATTCTTACAGAAAGTGACTTAGTCTTACTCCGTTCCTCTTCAACCTTATAATGGATGGGACCGTGGAGGAAATTAAAACACATCGGAAGATCATTGACATTGTTTGTTGTGCGAAAATCAAATCAGTTTGTTTTCACAAAAGATATTAAAAACAACAATTATAGTTAAAGGCATCTATTGAGAAAGGGTAAAATAAAACAAATACATAAATAATACCAGGAACGCATGAGAGATGGTTCGACATTAGGAATACAAGATACTCTTCAAAGTCAAAAGAGTATTTGTCTTCTGAACGTAATTTCACGAATATGAAAAACGTTGATCTCCGAAGCGATCATGTTCAGTAGTTTGATTGCCCTCTCCACCGGCATCACCAGAGACAGGTTGGTTCTGCATGCTGGGAGATAAAACAGTATGTGCGGACCCTGTCAAAGATAACCATCCGGAACGCTAAGATGTATAGCCTTCAAGATTACGGAATTCTCAAAGAATCCTCTGATAATTCTGAAGAAATATCTCCGGTCAACCCCAAGGTACACGACTCCCGGGCATACGATATGTATCGACAGCTGGGAGTAAGCCTCGTAGGGAACCGATTCCTCCCTAGGAAAATGGCACAATGCCTACAGTAAGAATAAAAATACGGAAAAATCACGGGTCAAAATATTACTAAAATGCATACTCAAAGATCGAGTACACATTATATTGACTTTATTGAAGGTTATTTATACTGTGAATTTTCATTATTAATTTGGTTTTCATCATCATCAGTCGTCTGTCATCCACTGCTGAATGTAGGCCTCTCCCAAAGCACGCCACCGCCCCCTATCCATTACAACCATCGATGTCCAGGAATCCTCTTCAGTTCATCGGTCCATCGGGCAGGGGGACGTCCAATTCTGCGGAATCCTGTACGCGGTCTCCACTCCAAAACCCGTCTCCCCCATCGGCCGTTGGTTCTCCGACAGATGTATCCAGCCCATCGCCACGTCAGGCCGCCCTTGGTTTGTTGAATTTGGTTTTAGTTTAGTTATATTACACCTGAGGATAGAGGAGGTTACGGGCTTGCATGACACGATGTATGAATGTTGAGTAATCGATAGAAGTATCCCAGGAAAGAACAGTGTGGCATGGCAGTCATGGTTAGTTAGTTAGTACGTTAATTAGAGAACAATCAGAGAAATTTGGAACTACGGCGGGAAGGCGTGTGAACCTAGCCGCGCTACTGGCGTGGGTCAGACGTTCTGGACACACCCGACAACACATACGTGTTTGCCATATTGAAAAGAAAGGACGAAGCAAGATCTATTTGCGGCAAATTCAATATGAGATCTGCTATATTTTATTTGAAACTTTTATCGCTTGAGAGGATATTTTACGCTGAATTGGATTCTGTTTAGCACTCGATTATCTCTTTATTGGTTTTCTCAATAAACTTTTGTAAAGATTTTTGATGCTTTTGTGATGAAATGAAATTTTAATAGATTTCATTTCAATGAAAACATATTTAGACTTGTTTGTGTAAGTTAAAGGCATTCTTAGTTGCCTTTGCATATATTATAGGTATAATATATATTTAATCTACTTTAAGCATTACTTTGTTTCAACCATTACGACATAACTAATGTAAAAATGATATATAACATTTACATTTATTATAGAATAGAAATAAAAACATATTTTAAAAATGTTTTTTGTTGCCATTATTTGATTAGGATGTACATTTAGACTGAAAAAAATGTAATCAAAAAGCTGTAGAAATTGTGAGATCGTCGAAGAAACCTATTTCTAATAATTAGTCATATTTCTGAACGATGGACATGCTTCCATATAAAGGAGGCTAGAAAAGGATTTAAGGGTTTAGCAGTGGTTTATTCGATTTTTACTACTCTTATAATATTGTCAGTTCCTACATAGTGTATTTGAAAAGTCATGATCATTATATTTACATACAATGTATTATCGCCTTCGATATGGAATACAATTTAACTCATAAATTTGTAAAGGAACTTATAACTGTGCAGATGAATAAAATGATAAAAACATTTATTCGGCACTCTTTGCACTTGCCACATATGTAAAAACTATCCTTTTGTGCAAACTTTTACATTTTTTAAAATAATTATGTAACGAATCATGACGTCATTCCTCCGAATGTGTGGTCAGGATAGACCGCCACACGATTGTATCCCGACATAATTCTCTCGCCTTCTCGGCTCTCGCACGCATATACAATATATTGTCGTCTTTCGTGGCCGACATTCAAAAATTAAATAGTTTAGTTTTACCACTTTTTCTTCGATATACATATCTGTTCGTTCCTCAACCGCTTGCTGGAAGCAAAGACGCGGTCTTCTGTTCTCCTGCCCTGAAGTGAGATGACATTGAAAATGCTTTGGACAAAAAAGGATGGGTCTCACCGACCGGGCTGTCTGCTATGTCGAGGGCCTAGGGTATACCCGACCTCTTCTTCATTTCCACAGCACTGAACCTTCGCGATCTTTTCGAACCGAGCTAGGCGGCGGTTGAAGGTTGTTTTGATACTGATGTAAATAATTACTCGACACGGCTAGAGTCCCGCGTAGATCGGTGGGGAACAAAAATTCGTGTGACCAATTATTCGGGACGAGTGTAGGTGGGAAGGCAGAAGGATGTGCAATATATCGTAAACATACAGTTCCTTCATTCATTATTTAAATTTGTCCAAACCATCTTAATGATACCTATCTCATTATAATGTTCATAACGCTTTCGTTCTCACTGCATCCACCTAATATACCTTCATTTGACACTCTAATCATATAAAGATTTAACTCTTCTAACAGATTATATTTTCAACGTATTTTCTATTCTAACAGCCGTCTAAGGCCCGTTTTATTTTCAGTTAATAAGGAATATTGTTAGTTGTTATCGTTTGGTTCCCAATGCTTCTTGTTCTCCAGGTCGGTGTTATAACAAGTATAACAGTGATTAAAATTGGCTATAATTTCTCTTGTCTCCTGGTCTCAATTTCGACACTAGATCTTCGTCCTTTTATTTGTCCAAGAAACATTAGATTATTTGTCTAATGGTTCATGGATTGCTGCATCTAGTTGGTTACTTATATTTACTCTGAATATGTTGGACTTGGATCATCTTCTGGCTTACAGAACTTCAGCTCTAATGACTGTTCCTCTTAGGTCTGTCGGAATCGTTGTTAGAAATGTGATTTGGTGGTTGTGATATGCTGGGTCAAGATGTAACATATAGCCCGGAGTGTTCCTCCCAAATAGGGCATGGGAAGATTTAGGGTTTATGGTAAAGTCAAAGATTTTTTTATTGATCAAGGAATAAGAGACCAGTTAGGGTTGGCATTGTGGATTATGATGGTATCAGCCTTATGATTTAAGAAAAATAAGCTGTGAACAATTAACATGATCCTTAATAAATAATAAAACTTATGGAAAACGCACGTTTTTCACTCGTATTAATTACAAACTACTAAATTTAATGGGTCATAAATTAGAACAACACCTAATAAGTGTTGTCATTAACGATGATGTATAACTTTATACAATATTTAATTATAAATATTGTTTACAACGAAAAATTTCTCGTCGTTTTTATGGTTAAACTTATATAGTACTGCTCCTAGTGTTAAATAAGAGGTAAAGGAAACGCCCCGAATGCGCTTCGAGAATGACGCAGTCGGAAAATGGATAAGTCTGCTGGCTTTGAATAGGAAGGAAGTCTTTGAGTTACGTCTTCCCATTCAGATTTGCCTTATCCTAGTTAATATCACTCTTTGCCTCTAAAGTATTTCATTACCGGAGAATAGTTCCAACTTCCTACACATCAAGTAAGGATGGTAAATACACAATTAAAAAATTAAGGAAAATACTTTCTGGCATTGGTTGATCTTTCTGTAAAGAAGATGTATGTGTTAATTTCGTTATTTACTATTTCTTAAAAAAAAAATCAACTATTTTTATTGAAATTTTAAAGAATAACAATAAAATATCTACACTTGCATTACAATACTTAATTTCACCTATTTAATTTTTAAATTTCGTACCTTAAAACAACATGATGTTATAACCAAAACATGTCTGTGATAAGTGAAATATTTTTTTTTAATTCAAAATCCAGTTATATTTATTCAAATATGGATCAAAAACACAACGTAAAAAAGAATAAAATAACCCTTGTTTAATTATTAAGGCAGAAACAATTTATTTATATTAATGAAAACCCAAGTTTTGTAATATTTTGTGAGAATGACATATTTCGCCTTGATAAGCCGTTATCAAATGTTACGAAGACGTGAATTGTAGACATTTGAGAATGCATTAACAAAGCAAAACATGTCTCATCCCAATTAAAAATTGTAAAATGTCTATAAAATATACGTTTTCATTAATATCAATAATTATAATTTCGTTCTTTATACAATCAAAACACATTTTAGAATAATACGTAACGTACCAAAATATTTGTTGGTTTATAGAAATTCATTTCCATTACAACATAACCAGGAAACTGGAAACATTAAGACATCATTAGCCGAGGCTTACGATATTTCAAAGTCGTTGTCACGTGGCAATAAGAATTTCTTAAAATAAGACTGTTTTTTCAATTACATAAATTAAAACACATTAAAAAAATTTAATTGTCAAAATAATTTTTTTATTTGTTCCAATGGCAATTTGAATAATTTCTTCAATATTATTTTTAATTCTTACTGGTTTAGTGCCTTATTACAGGTAATTTAAAAAAAAACGGTGGATACGTGTAACATAAATTAAATAAACACAAAAGTCCGGATCGTCCATGTCAACATGTGCAACATCGAAAAAAACATAATATGTTATTACATTATGTGCCAAATTAAAAAAGCGGTGGATACATGGAACATAAATTAAATAGACAATATGTGCACCATCTGAAAATAACATATTGTAATTATTTTAATTTTGTTATTATATTTTATATCATTGTATTTTATATTATTTGTTTTAGATTCATTTTGTGGGTGTGGGTGGGTGGCGATGAGGTTCGCAACCCATCACACCGCGTCTCCCGCGGGGCGAAAAGAGAAGGATGGAGTGTCGCATTAGTAAAAGTGTGACAGTCCATTCTTTCTGCCTACCCTTTCGGGGAGACGGCGTGATGGTTAGTTAGTTAGTTTAGTTTAATTTAAAATTTTAGAATATCTTGCCAAACTTTATTTTAAACTAAAAAAAAATTCGACAAATTAAATTTTTTTTGTAATGAAATTAAAGAATAAAAATGTTTTGGATGAATATTTAATAAATATTCAAAAATGTTTGTGTCTTCAACCGGTATCGACAGCTCGCCGCTGTTTTCCGTTTCAGACTCCAGAAGATGGCAGCGACCTACCGAAGCCAGTCGAAGACACAATCTTTAGTGGATAACTAAATATGCATTGAAAAAAAACAACGCCTTTTTTTTCATTTTTTACAAAGAACATTTTTTAAACATTTTTTTCGTATTTGTAGAATCATTAGTAATCAACCACCAACATATGTAAATCACTGTGCGACTACAAGGATCATAAATAATGATATAGACACAAGACAACGACATCATTATGTCAAATGGTCGGAACTAAAAGAAGAATTTAAAAAAAAATTGACAAAAATAAGTGAAATATTACTAAGCGTATACGATGATTGCACTCTTTTTTAAATAAAAATAAAATTGTGATGAAGGAATGGAGGAAAATGTATAAGTTTTCTTAAACTAAAACTTCTAGGATAATCTAATGATTTTACTAAAGTTCATTTTAAATAATAATTATATAAAACGTAGTATTCAATAATTACCTCCACTTTTTGTTTTTATAGCAATCGATTTCAGCAGGCTAGCTGTAATCAGTTGCTGTGGAAATAGCGGTTGCTGTGAAAATACAGAAAAAAGTGGAAGTAGGTAGTTATTAAATACATCATTTTATTAAATTATTTTTATTACATCTAGTTAAAATGTAAATACAGCTAAGCTCGAAAGAATACGTGGAAAATTAGGGTGTAAAAAATTTCATGACCAATTTAGTATAGAAATAAGAAGTTATTATGTATGCGTTCACTTTATATCTGACTGAAAAAATTAACGATCATCCGACCATTTTAAAAATACATTCAAATCTCTAAAGAAGAACTGAATCATTGGAATTGAGAAATCAAATTATAACGGAAACGATTGCTTTATCGGTTTAACTTTATGGATTGTAATGGGTGTCTCCCTACCTCGGCTAGCGCAGAGAGCGGGCCCTTAGATCTCCGGTTTTCTCGTGAGATACTTTCCGGCTTGTCATTCGAATAGGGAAAGGTGTAAATAAATACATATGACGGAATACATGAGGGTTTATTATAACACAAAAAAATAGTTACAATAGTTATCTAGGGGCTAGAGATGTCGTACATATAAAAAAAAGAGGCACATGGTGAAATAATGAAGAGGCTGTTTGCGGCGATTCCTCGACGGCGTGCTCGTCAGGACATCGACCGGCGACGTCGTCCGTAGACGTTATCAGCGACGCTGACCAGAAGATGGTGGGTCAACAATCAATATGTAGAGCGTCACCTGGCAGACACGAGGTTCCCTAACCTGTGGGTGCTGTCTGAAGCGGCGTGAAGTGGTCCTCGCAGTTCCGCATGGTGGTGAGGTCAACCACGTTGTCGGGGCATGATGTGCGACAACACGTGGGCGGCAATTTCGGGAGCAGAGGATGGCTCGGACCGTGGCGGAGGGAATCAACCGCAGCAAGGTCGGGCTTGACAAACGGCCTGGGAGCGGATATGCACTTTTGGCATCGCCATAGTGCCGGACAAGTTGGCGGAAAACCTGAAATAATGCCACAGATTTTATGGGCACGATGGCAAGTACCGCAAATACCTTGCTCGAAGTTATTCCATGGCGGATGAGGCTAGATGGAAACGGATTGTCCCATCGGGAAAATCGCGGGTCGAAACGGCGATCCTCCAATCGATGCCGCGAAGTTGACAGCTCAAAACAAAGTGAAGTCGGGCCGAATGGGCTGCGCAGAATGAATTGCGCAGAAGGGGCTGAGAGTGAACTGCAGAGGGCGCACACATCGGGGTGAATTTAGCGCCAAATCCGAGAAGCGCGCGGGAACAAGAGTTTAAAGTAGCACTCTGGTGGTAAAAACGGGAACTAGGGGTTTGAATGGGGTCTAGAGCTAAACACTGAATATTAAGATAACCGAAAATAAATAAGAAATAGTAACTTACGTTACACTCGCTCTTATGTGGAATAAAAAAAAATAATAAAAAAAAAGCTCCTTCAGTGAATGGCATACAAAAGTTACACGTGGATTAAATCCTAGAAGGTGACAGTTTGGACAATTGAGAAATACAAAGACAGTTTATTTCAAAGTACAAATTAGATTCACAAGTTTAAAAAATGTATCATTATACACATGGGAGAGGTTTATATCCTAAAAGGTAGCAGTTAGTTTGACATATTACAAATTGTTAAGTTTAGTTTAAAAATACAAACTATAGTCACAAGTTCAGAAAATTAAGGATCATTAAACACAATAAAACAGGTTTAAATCCTAGGTTACAGTTAGTTAAACATTTTACAAACAAAATTTATTTTAAAAAAAACAAATCATAGTTTAATTCTGAATATTAATGATCATTAAACACAGAGAAAGCAGGTTTAAGTCTTAGGTTAGCAGTTAGTTTGACATATTACAAATTGTTAAGTTTAAAAAAAAAATACAAATTATAGTTCAGGTAAAAACACAAACACAGTTAAGTTATAAATACAAAAATTATCATTGTTTTAAAGTTTCCACAGCACAAAAGAGACAATTGTTTTTTTTTTTTGCAGGTAAATAGCACTCACTGATTCTAAAAGGAGAAGGGGTTAGGGTCTTGAGGTAAATTATTGTTGGACATCTCTAGCCTAGATGATAGATTATAAAGAAAAACAGTTACAACAATATTATGTGTTCAGTCACCAGTAAAAACAAAATTTTAAATTACATACAGCAGAGGCATGTCCGTTTACATATTATGAGGCTGTATACCTATAGTGTTGCTTTGTATTAGGGTCTAGCTCCCTTTCGCCTCGGATAATAAGGCACATCTACATATTCTAAGGCTGTATACCTATAGCGTTGCTTTTTATTAGGGTCTGGCTCCCTTTCGCCTCGGAAAATAAGGCACATCTACATATTCTAAGGCTGTAAACCTATAGCGTTCTGACTCCTTCTATTCTCAACAAAAACAAACTCTACAGGTGACTGAAACAACATATATATCTACAACATTTTAAAACATATAATGGACGTTATTGTTCAGGTGAATCGGAGAAGTGAACTCAATCGTAAAAGTGATTACCAATCCAATATGCAACACCTTTAACTGACTCACGACCCAAAACACACATGAACATATATAATAATAAATAAGAAGTAAAAAAACAAACAAGTTTATAAAGAAATTGGTGTTACAATAGTTATAAATTTAGACAATTTGCACATACAAAAATTATATGTCAATAGAATTCCTGTTCAGGTGAGATGGAAAAGTTCATAATATTATAAGTGATGGACAATCTTGTATTCCACACAAATAAAAGAAGTTTTTAAACCATCCAGAACACACCAGAACATGGAACACTCAAGTAGGAAGGGAAAATATAACCAAACCATAATACAAATGCATCTGTAGGTCTACCAAGTGTCTCTAGCGTTCGGGAAATTTACAATTATTCATGCATTCGATGGATACAGGCATCTTCTCTTAGAGCGCTCCTAACACAACTAGATCAAGTGGTGAATGGGGGCAGTTTATTCTTCATCAGGCGCTTATTCATACATACCATAACACAATAGACACTACAAACGCAAGTAAGATAGAAATTGGCACAAGGAAGGGGGCAATCATAGTGGGGATAGGATACATAATGAGGAAGGAAACAAGGTTAGATTGAAGGACACTACTGCTATGGGGGAAAGTATGCTAGGAATAGCAGTAATGGCTAGGGTCCCGGGGTCGCTTACCCGTCCTCGCGAAATGATGGAAATTATGCGAGTCCCTTGAGAACAAAAATACATATTAAGACAAAGGTTTGAGTCATAGGTTAATATATTTGGGCGCCACTAAGTTTTAAGTTTAACTTAGAAACTATTCCTGTTTGACTAAGTCCTTGATGTGAAATGTACCGATACTTTTTCCAGCCATATCAGACAGTTCATATATGGTATCTGAAATTCTTTTGAGTATCCTGCACTTGATAAATCTGGGACACAGTTTGGCAGATATGTACCTTGAAGCGTCAGATTGAAGGAAGGCACGGCGCCAGACCAGTTGTCCGACATGCAAGGTACAAGATTTACGCCTTAGATTATACCGAGTAGCGTTCCGTTGGAAGGCTTGGAGTAGTGCGGAAGAAACTTCTTCATAGACATTTTCCATTCTAAGTAGGCCAGATGCGTAGTCCGAGGTGATGTCAGATGGATTATGGGAGTTTGATTCACGAACAAATTTATTGTGAAATGAACCGTGGGGAGCAGTTTCAAAGCCGTGCAAAAGAAAGAACGGGGTATATCCTGTAGCAATACTGACAGTATTATTTAAGCAAGATGAGATCTGTGGAAGCTTTGAACACCAAGTCCGTTGATTATTCCCTACCAGAATTGCCAGTGCGGTAATGATGTTTGCATTATGACGTTCGCTTACATTGTTCTGAGGATGATAGCGGGCGTTGTAGTACAAGTCTTGTATTCCATAGGTTTCAGTGAACTTACGGAACTCCTTGGAGACAAATTGACTTCCGTTGTCGATAATAAGCGTACGGGGAACAGAGTAAGGCAGAAATATTTTCTCCTCGAGTAATTTAATTACAGTTTTGGAGTTGGCTGTCCTAAGGGGAAACGCCCAAACAAATTTTGAAAAGTTGTCTACTACTGTCAGAATGTGACAGAAGCGATGATTGGACATCGGGAGTGGCCCTACGAGGTCTGCAGACAAGGAGACGAGGGGTTTAGAAAGGCGTTTAGGCACCGTCATTAAACCTAAAGGGGACTGCGTGCTATGCTTATAGGCCTTGCAGGTGTCGCAAGTTTTATGAATTGTTTGATAGTGCGACGCATATTGCTCCAATAAAATGTTTGCGAGAGGGTTCTAAATGTTTTTTCAATCCCGGGATGACAGAAGTTGTTATGAAAGTCAGATATAACATGGGGGATTTCATTAGCGGGTACAACAACCTTCCAGAGGTAGCTGCTGGAGTCAGGGCGCGAGGAGTTTCCTGATTTCGAATAACGGTACAGGTGTTTGTTATTGATAAGATAGTTGGCTGTCGACTGCGGGTTATCCTTACATGCCGAATATAGATTTAGATAGGTTTGATCAGTCACGTTAGTGAAGGGCGGAGGGAAGGTCAGGGAGGACACTTCGATGCGACTTAGGGCATCAGCTAAATTGTTTTCGCAACCTTTTTTATATACAAAATCGAAACTATATTGTGATAGACGGCAAGCCCATCTGGCGAGTCTGCCTCCTGGCGATGACAGATTGTTCAAATATTTGAGACAGCCATGATCACTTTGGACCGTAAAGTGTGTGCCATCCAGGTAACTCCTGAAATGATGTACCGAATCCACAATAGACAATAGTTCGCGTTCAGTGGTAGAATAGGAACGTTCAGGAGCAGTCAGTTTTCGGGAAAAATACGCTATAGCATGCTCGGAACCGTCAGGCATTTTTTGGGCAAGGAAGCTACCAATACTAATACCACTGGCATCACAAGTAAGAATGTAGGGTACAGAATAATCAGGGGGTTTCAACACAGGGGCGGTAGTCATAATATTTTTTAGGGCAACAAATGATTGTTCAGCCTCTTCGTTCCATTGGAAGGAAGTGCCTTTAAGCTTTATACTTGTTAAACGGCATAAAGGGGCAGCAATTTCGGCAAAATGTGCAATGAATTTACGATAGTAACTGGCACAGCCTAAGAAGGATTTAACTTCTTTGGTAGATGTGGGACGGGGGAAATCAATCATTACCTTAATCTTATCTGGGTCAGTTCTTATTCCTTCACGATCAATCACATGGCCTAAGTACTTCAGTGAAGATTTGCAGAATTCTGATTTGCCTAGACGAATAGTGAGGTTGGCCTCGCGCAGACGTTCGTAAACCAGGGCGAGTGTGCTGACGTGAGATTCAAAATCTGGACTGCAAATAAGAATGTCATCAAGATAACAAAAAACATGGTCACCGAGATCACAAAACAGAGCATCCATTAACCTTTGCAACTGGCTCGGTATATTGGCGATCCCGAATGGAGTAACTTTGAAACAAAACTGACCCCTACCCTCAATAAAGAATGCGGTTTTAATCATTGATTCTCTAGTCAGGGGCATCTGCCAGAACCCCATGCTTAAATCAAGGGCAGTAAGGTATTTAGTGTCACGCAGGTTGCTTAGAATTCGGTCAATGTTCGGTAAGCGATAACAGTCGGCTTTGGTAATCGAATTTAGTTTTCGCGGATCCAGAACGAATCGTGCAGAACCATCCTTTTTGGGGACAATAAATACATTATTTAGCCACGGGCTCTTGCAGGGTTCAACTACGTCCAGCGAGATCATTCTCTCTAGTTCCTCTATTAATTGTTGGCGGCGAACATGGGATTGGGGGAATGTTTTCTGTTTAACCGGCGGATGGTTACCCGTGTCGATCTCGTGATTAACAAGGTGGGTCCTGCCCAGACCTATCTTTTCGAAAGAAATTTGTTCGAACAAGTTTTTAATTCGGTCCAAGTCCTTGGACTGAGCAGGATTCAATTCTTCGGCAGGGACGAGACAAGATGGCGAGGGATTCACTGAGTACACGGGTTGAGTATTTGACTGTTTGGCTGGTTTGTTATCCAGATGTCCAGGAAATAGCCTGGGAGTGAGTCCAGATGATTCAAGAAAAGGGACTCCAAGGATGAAACAGTCGTTTAGGGAAGGGACTAGGACGAATGATACCCAGGTGGTGGTATTGTCATAACGAATGGGCAAGGTTACGGTTCCGATACTACGGTGGGAGGTATTATCGACCGTGTGAATTGAACAATTACCAGGGGTGATTTTATAATTGAGATTAATAAAGGATTGGTACAGATTTCCGCCTAAGATGTTGATGGCTGCACCGGAATCAAGCAGACCGCGAAAGGGGACACTGTGGATTTTAAAATTCAAGTATGGGCGACTGTCACGGGCATTTGTAATTTTTACCGCATGGAGATACCAGGTTTCGTGGAATAATTTTACAGAAGCCAGCCAGTCTAACCACTCCGCTGAGCGCGGGATTACGGGAGACTGGCTAGCTGCTAGTTTTTTTTTTGTTGCGAAAAAACTGGGGGGTGGTCTCGAGGTGTCAGGAAGGTTTTTTTTTTCTGCAATTCTTGGCGATATGGCCCAGGTTTTTGCAGGAGAAACATCTTAGGGGGCTCTTGGGAGGCTCACGAACGGCAGCTAGGGATTTCTGGACGTAGGGGCCGGATTTAGGATCAGAGCGGCTGGGGTGGACCGACGCACCAATCAATCTTTCGTAGGTCTGGCATGCTCTCTCCAGTTCCACGACGGAGGAAAAGTTGGCTGAAATTATTACAGGGGCTAATTTGGGCGAAAGTCCCCTCCTTAATACCTTGAGGATCTCCTGGTCAGAGAGACCGTCCTCCCCAATGGTATTATTGGTGCTCACTATCCGGGCGAAGTAGTCTGCCGCTAATTCATTTTGAGACTGGCGCGAGGACCATATCTCCAGCTTCTTTGAGATGACATAATCGTCATCCTCGAAACACTGCAGGAACTGTGACTTAAGGAGCAACCAGTCACTGGAGGTCGTACAATACGCTCTATAGTGTGTCAGAGCGCGGCCTTTGAGGAATTCGGGAAGTACAGATGGCAACAATTGGGAGTCGAAGCGTCTAGATTTGGCGATTTCTTCTAGACGGGTGAAAAATTCGCGCACATCTTCCGCGCCGGTGAAATGTTGCACAGGCCACGATGCGAAATTAACATTCAAGGGCTGAAGCTCTACAGGGGGTCGTGTTAGAGAAACCGATGAAGAGGACACGATTGAAAGGGGGGCGGAGATCGGCAGGTCAGCGACGGTGGGGGGTATGGTGAGTGGAACGACATCACTCGTCCGTGAGTTGAATTCCTCAGCCTGAACACGGACTTCCACGAGGGTATTCTTTGGCAATATTCCGCGATCCTTCAACGCCTTGCAAAGGGTTTTGAAATGGGCCCCGGGAACATTTACTATTTGTTCCATTATAAACAATTAATTACAAACTACCAATTTGACAATAAACAGTTAACAATCAATATACGACATATGTTTAGCCCACACAAGTCCTTCATCGAATGACAACGCCAGAACGCCACACGTTTGGGCGCCAGTGTAATGGGTTCTCCCTACCTCGGCTAGCGCAGAGAGCGGGCCCTTCGATCTCCGGTTTTCTCGTGAGATACTTTCCGGCTGTTGTCATTCGAATAGGGAAAGGTGTAAATAAAGACATATGACGGAATACATGAGGGTTTATTGTAACACATAAAATAGTTAAAATTATTATCTAGGGGCTAGAGATGTCGTACGAATACAAAAAAAAGGCACATGATGAAATAATGAAGAGGCTGTTTGAGGCGATTCCTCGACGGCGTGCTCGTCAGGACATCGACCGGCGACGTCGTCCGTAGACGTTATCAGCGACGCTGACCAGAAGATGGTGGGTCAGCAAATCAATATGTAGAGCGTCACCTGGCAGACACGAGGTCCCCTAACCTGTTGGTGCTGTCTGAAGCGGCGTGAAGTGGTCCTCGCAGTTCCGCATGGTGGTGAGGTCAACCACGTTGTCGGGGCATGATGTGCGACAACACGTGGGCGGCAATTTCGGGAGCAGAGGATGGCTCGGACCGTGGCGGAGGGAATCAACCGCAGCAAGGTCGGGCTTGACAAACGGCCTGGGAGCGGATATGCACTTTTGGCATCGCCATAGTGCCGGACAAGTTGGCGGAAAACCTGAAATAATGCCACAGATTTTATGGGCACGATGGCAAGTACCTCAAATACCTTGCTCGAAGTTATTCCATGGCGGATGAGGCTAGATGAAAGCGGATTATCCCATCGGGAAAATCGCGGGTCGAAACGGCGATCCTCCAATCGATGCCGCGAAGTTGACAGCTCCAAGCGAAGTGAAGTCGGGCCGAATGGGCTGCGCAGAAGGGGTTGCGCAGAAGGGGCTGAGAGTGAACTGCAGAGTGCGCACACATCGGGGTGAATTTAGCGCCAAATCGCGAAGCGCGCGGGAACAAGAGTGTAAAGTAGCACTCTGGTGGTAAAAACGGGAACTAGGGGTTTGAATGGAGTCTAGAGCTAAACACTGAATATTAAGATAACCGAAAATAAACAAGAAATAGTAACTCTTACGTTTCACACTATCCATTTGGGCTACATGATCCCTCCAGTATTTTCTTCTGGATCTACTCCACCTAACAATATCCTCTATTTCGCAAGTTTTTCTCTTGTCTGTGTAACATCAATAATATCAATAATATAAACATAAAAATATTAAAATGTTTATGAAATACAATACTTAAAATCCACTAATGATTGTGGAAAAGCATCTAGAGAGCTCGACAGTGTAAAAACAAGGAAACTGTAATACTTTGGTCACGTAATAAGAGGAAAAAAATACCAACTCGTACAAATGATAATTCGGGGGAAAATACCAGGAAGAAGAAGACCAGGTCGGATAAGAATCTCTTGGCTGCACAATTTAAGACAATTGTTCAGAAGTAGCACCACATCGCTGTTTGGGGCCGCAGCCAACAAGGTGGAAATAGCTCCAACCTTCACAGAGGAGACGGCATTTAGAGAAGAAGAAGAATGTTTGTGTCTTCGACCGGTTTCAGTGTGTGTTACCTGTGATGAACTGTGGATGCGAGACATGAACGTTAACTAAAGAAGCAATGCACAAAATGAAAGTTGCACAACGGGCCATTGAAAGATCCATGTTGGGTATTTCGCTTAGAGACCATATACCCAACGTGGAGATTAAAGGCAGAAATATACTATTAACACGCCACGCCACCCGATGCCACGTGATGCGTGTTGAGTCGAATCAAATTGTATTGTTTTCTATGGACAGAATCACACTACGAACACCCGACGCGACGCCATGCGCGCACACGCCACCCGATCCAGACGAGCTAGATCGACGTGTTGCCGATGGTGGGAGTAAACACGCCACGTCGCGTGTTAATAGTATGTTTCTGCCTTAAAAGACGCACCAGAGTCACAGATGTCACAGATGCGTTGCGAGGATGAAGTAGCAGTGAGCTGGTCATGTGTGTCGACGGGATGATGGAAGATGAAGCCAGAGGGTTACTGAATGGAGGCCAAGGTTGGGCTGGAAAAGTGTCGGGAGAGAGCCAACATAATATTATACGGATGGCGGGAAGGCCCTGGAAAACACTGGCGAGAGACCGAGAGAGATGACGTGGGGTTGAAGCGGCTTACGTCCAACAGCGAATGGAGACAATGAAGAGGGCAATCTATTCTACGCCGCCGGTTCCGTTCTCATGCTATCCCATTATTTGGCTCTCATCCTCCTGCCAGTTCCATGTTTTACTTACACGCGTAAGGATTGGAACCAGAACTTAATTTAAAACGATTCACGTTAATTTATACTAATTTCTCAAGTATTGGATACACGTGTTTTTTATTAGTATTTTTGATGGATTATTTTTGTTACAAGAAGAGACAAATAATTTAAGTATTGGAATTCCTGAAAAGCACTTAAATTATTGAATGCGATGTCATGATCCAATCTTCATACAGCTATTACACTCGAAGATATCACGTAAGGAGAACAGTGGCGTCCTGGGCGTGAACACATGAAACGCGACAGATATTGTTTTAAACTCTTTGATCACCAAATTGGAGTTCTAGTTCCAACTCTTATTTGTGAATGTGAAGATTTGAGCTAGCAAAAGGAGGATAATAGTAAGATAAATGCCGTAGAAATGAGATCACTGAGCAGAATGTGTGAGAAAACGATATATTGAATACCGAACGATTATAGAATACCGAACGACAAAATAAAGAAAATGCTGATGATTGCATTATAAATAAAATAAAAAAAGGATTCCTGAGATGGTTTGGACATAAGAATGAATGGATGAAAGAAGAATGGTTAAAATGTTGTATACAAGCAATGTGAGTGGATAGAGAAGCCGTGCAAGACCAAGAAAAGCATGGCACCAAATAAATCAAATACTGTGGTAAAAGGCAGCCACATTCAAAGTCGAAAAAATCGACGAACGTGGATGTTACGATGTCTAGTAGAGGAATTCGGGAGGTATGCCAGGACAGTGCTGTAGGGTGGTCCATCCTGTCTACCTAATCCTCAAGAGAAATAACGCGATGGTAAGTAAATATTATTTAATAGTTCTTAATGATAAAAAATAATTATTAGTACTTATAACAAATAGCACAGGTAATTTTTAAATTTAAATTATTGTATCGAATTTTAAATGGGTTATTTTTTTTTTTTTAAAGACTAATACCAAGGATTTAAATCAATGATATTAGAATTTATTTTACAATCTTCAATGTGAGCAGAAAATAGCTCATTACTATGAAGGAGGAATCTGGTCGTGTCCAGGCTTGAACCCAAGTCCCCTGGATCAGGAGTCAAGCGTTCTATCCCCTAGACCACCACCCGATTATTTATATTATTGTTAAGTTTTTTTGTATGTTTTTACACCTGAAGCATGTCGGTTTTTTTTATATTTTTTTTAATATTTGTGGATATAACAAAGTTTTTCAATTTCCTAAGTATAAGAATTAGAAAAGATTATAGAAACATGTAAAATCTCACGAACGCCCATCGCCTGGAGTATGTGAGAATTCTTCCTTCCGATCGTCCTCGAGTTATTCCTCCGATGATTGATGTGCCCCTGAGGATTTATTACCCGAGAAATATTGATAGGAAAAACCTCGCAATCTATGGAAATCTTTGCTTTGTCATTGGGCCGGATAGAACAAGACATATTGGCTCTTTCCTAGGCCATTCCAAAAATTTATTCCTTCGCAAGTATCATTCTGGAGCGAAAATCAATCATTTTTTACGATTTTCCTTAAAGATTCTTGAGTTTTGTAATTGAAAAAAGACTTTTTTTAGTCCAAGATTTATTTGAATTGAGGTCATCTTGCTCGACCGTTATATAAATTATTTCAGAGATATGAACCGTGAGTATCTCTGGAACAAGTATTTTGTACGATATAATATTTTATTATTTACTTATATATCTTACACAAATTTTCCATTTTGTATAGCATTATTTTTTTTATGTATAGATAAAAAATTAGGTCGTTTGAACCCCATTACTGTATACAATTTATTTTTAGCTATTATATTGATTCTCGTGACATGTGATAGGTAGCCAATCTATCGCCATTTTGTTGTCATGTGAATTCTACACCAGACCAAAGACAGTGTGACAATCACACTGCCATTGATTACATAATATATTGTTTTGACCGAAACACTACGCTTCACGATACATCAACATCATAACATGTTTAAATTCACAACACTGTTAATTACGTATAACGATTTATTTAAATAAGTTTGTCGCGACAGCTATTTCGCCAGCCTATGCAAATGGAAAAAAGAGGCCTAGGACGGATTAAACATTCTTCTTCTTCTTCGTCAGCCTTCATCGATCCACTGCTGAACATAGGCCTCTTCCCTTTCTTTCCACTCATCTCTATTTTCTGCCAGCTGCAGCCACATTCCCCCTCCCCCCCCCCCACGGCAGCAATGTCGTCGGCCCACCTTTTTTGCGGCCTGCCGACGCTTTTCTTATTCTCCCATGGTCTCCACCTTATTATTTTCTGGGTTCATCTATCCCCAATTTGTCTCGCCACATGACCCGCCCATTACCACTTCAGTCTCGCAAGTCGTTCCATGATGTCCGTTATTTTTGTTCGCCGTCTAATCTCCTCATTTCTGATTTTATCTCGGAGACTGAAGCCGAGCATATGTCTTTCCATGGAACGCTGCGTGACTCTTAATCTCTCTACATTTCTCTTGGTGACGGTCATAGTCTCCATCCCATTAGTCATCACCGGCAGTATGCATGAATCATAGACTTTTCTCTTTAGACATATTGGAGTTTCTTTGTTTTCAAAGACGTGTTTTAGTTTGCCGAAAGCTGCCCAGCTCAACTCTATTCGCCTCGATATTTCCGCTGTCTGGTTTTCTTTCCCTAATTTATTTATTAATTAAATTTAACATTATATGACCAAATTAATGTTCATGACTATTTCCCCGAAGAAATAGGCAAAGAAGATGGACCACCACATTGTTCTGTCCTGGCATATCATAAGTCCCGCATGGACTAGGGACGGGCCTAGGGATTGAAAGAGCGTAGTTGACGAAAAGTGACGTTACGCTACAATAGCTTCAGATAAGCGGTGGGAATCCTCTATGTCCTGACATACCTCTCAAGATTCTAATACATTTATACATTGTAACACGTACGCTCGTTGATTTTTCCGATTTCGAATGTGGCCGCCTTTTAGCTATTGATAAATTTGGCCATACCACGTTTTACTCAGCCGTTCTTGGGGTCATTTTCCATTCACACTTATTGTATACAAAGTGTAACTATTCTCCTCTTATCCATTGATTCCATATTCCTAAACCATCTAAGTTCATTTTTTCCGCCTTACATTTCTTTCTAATTTTGTCGTTTGGTATTCTATTTTTATGTACTTAACCACCCGTTCCCACGAATCACTTTCCTACGTCTCTATATTTTGAATCAAGATTTGTTCATATTATATTAAGTAAACATTTGGGGATTCAGAGATGCATTAATTGATCTGTTCCCACGTCTCCGTCTGACTCATTGAAGGTTTGTTTATATTATTAATATTTTTGTAAACATAAGGGCTCGAACGCGAGAATGTTTTGATTGATCTGTTCCCACAGGTACATGTGTCATCGAACAAAGAAATGCACACTATTTAAACTGAACCGCATCATGAATTAAATCAGACACAATAGCGATTCCTTAATAGTAACAAGTCTAGATACAATTGCAACTTCTTACTTGTAACACATCTTTATTTCATTGTAATTTTTTGCTTGTAACATCGTCTTAAATAAAGTTCTCTACTTAAAAATTTTATCGTGTTGGAAGTTATTCCATCCCGAAAATTCTCACCCGAAGGATAAAACATAAAATTGGTGGCAAAGTGGCGAGACTATTTAAAAACATAAAACTATCATATAGTTTTCCCATACGTGATTTCCCTACTTTTCCAATTTTTAATTAGGGTTTGCTTTAGAACACAATGATATTCTGCCATCTTTGCTTCTGTGGATTTATGTAAAATCATTTAAACGATTTTGAATTTGGAATTGGATTCCTACTGTTTAACATCTGATTCAAATACAGTTGTTGTAGAAACTATTTCGTATTCAAATTGAGGTCGTTAAATACTTCACGTCAGCAGTCCCGCGCTTTATATGTGTAGATATTCATACGTATCAGTATATAACGTACATGTACGGTTTGTAGTGGAGTAGTTACGATATCACAGTGCAGACGCAACCTCGAAACAGAATACTTAAGCCGATAAGAGGAGTTCTGACCATTTGGAGTTGACTCACAAAACTCTACGGACTTCGCTACAAGAGTATCCCCAGACGTACGTTAAGGACACAGTACTTGATCAGCTCATTAGAACCACAATATTATATTCTTCTTCTTCTTCCTAGCCATCTCTCAACTTCTGGATGTAGGTTTTATCAAAAATTCTCCATTTTCCTATATCCTGCGCGACTCTTTTCCATCTTATTTATTGTTTCTTGGACAACGATCGAAAACTAGATATTAAATAATTCATACGAATGAAAACGTCTAAATGTTTTGTTACAATTACTTAGAATCTCGAAATATGTCATTCCTATAAATTTTTATAAGACTAATAAAAACAGACGTTTTCATAATTTAAACTCCAAATAATATAATTAATGAGAATGAATTGACTTTTGAGATAATCTGATAAAGTCGAAGCATGTCAATCCCGTAAACTGTAAAAAAACTTCTCAAAAACAGATTTTTAATTCGTATTAATTACGCAATCAACTATAAGTCGACAGCCCATCTTTGGGTGCCTCTTATTCCTAACCATGGTTTACATTTATTTGGCAACACAATCCATTACATCAACATGCTTTGTTCCACGTCTGATTTCAGTATTCGGTATTTTGTCCCTCAGACTTATGTTTGTCATTTTATAAACCATTGTTCATATTTCGCTTGTTATAGCTGATGCGTATGTAGATAGAAGGCCAAAACACCGCCACCCGGTAACGGTTCGGAGCTCCGCGCGTGCCATGCACTTTTAATAAATGAGAAAAGAGCTCCAAACTTAGCCGCTCCGGCCAGGCCATGGATGGCCGAATCAGCCAACCACAGAGCAAAGAGGCACCCCCCACTACCGGCCGACGAGCGCCGTGGACCAATGGGAGCACAGAGCGATCTGTGCATCAATTGAAACACAGATCGGAACCCCTAGGATAGACGGGCTCGCCTATATAAGGGCGGACATGTGAGCTTGGCGAGGCAACTCGAAAGGAACACAGATTGAGCTACGTCCCTCTGGAACTGACTGCTGTCTGCACGCTGCCCGTATCGCTGCATGTCACGGAATACCTACAGCCTGCCGCTACTTACTGCCCCTTAATCCGGAGGAACTTCTGTCGGTACCTCGTCGCCGGACTGGATTTACATAGAGCTACTGTATATTTATATTGCTGACTGCTTGTCACCCCTGAATCACAATAAATTGTATTTTTATTTTATAAGGATTAATTGTATCTCAATAGAGACGAAGATGTAAATTGTTTTCTGGGAACAGAATGTGGTGGCCGAGGCGCTTACAGGACTTATGACCTGTCATTGGTTGGGTTGAGCGATCGCTTTTTGTTTAACAATATTCCCTATTCCGCCTTTTTTCTTATGACCACCACGTCTGACAAATTTTTGGAACTTCTATTCCACGCCTATCTTTACATATTTAAGTTCACTCTACACTAGCATCATTTATTAAAATAAAAATAATTTATCCTTATAAAATAAAAATAATTTATCCGCAATGGGTGAAATCCAGTATTTGTCTACAAGAATTTGTATACATTCAAAAAATGTTGTATAAATTGTATTAAAAGGAAGGTTCGTTTCATTGGTCGTTCGGTTGATCCCTGTCATAGCATTTATTATTTTTTTAATTTATTTAATTAAAGTGATCATAATGATATGTACATTGACTGTTCACATACTAAAGTGGGTACGTATACAAGAAAGTCCCTCGCTAGATACACTCGTGCCCGATAGCACGGGAGACAGAAACATTAAGCCGGATTAACAAACAATGGGACACTCGACTAGTCCCTATTTTTAAGCCCTCCCCAGGATAGGGCTCCACGTAACTCTGTTTCATTCATTCAATACTCACAATACGACACGAGTATAGTAGGCCTTTCAAAACTAATGCAGTTTTGTATTCTCCAAAATAAGATAACAATTACAACAACCTTCGTGACCGAGTGGCAAGAGCTATGACTGCCGCGATTCGAGTTCAGGCGATGGCAGTATGATTGTCACACTGTCTTTGATCTGGTGTAGAATGCACGTGACAATAAAATGACTATAAATTACCTACCTATCACATGTCATGAGAATCAATATGATAGCTGTACCTTTAACATCGATTTGGCTCGCGCTGTAATGATGTAAATGTAATGATGTAAAGCGCGATCAACCAAAAAAGTAATAATAATTAGAATCATAATATTAATAGCAATTTTGATGATGAAAATAATAATAATAATAAATCACTAACTAACGGCTAACCATCAGGCCGTCTCCCCGTAGGGGTAGGCAGAAATAATGGACTACCACACTTTTCTTTCCTGACATATTTATCTCGCTTCCTCAACATTCATACATCGTGTCATGCACGCGCGTCGATTTCACTGACTCCTCACGTGGCCGAAACTCTAATAATAATAATAATAACGAGAATAATAATAATAATAATAATAATATAATTACAATAATAACAATAATAATAATAATAAATGTCCACTCCAGGAATGGAATCAGATCATATTTTTCAAAAACAGCTTTTACTCTTCATTTTGTTTTAATTAAATGAACTTTAAATGCTTTAAAATAAATGTAATTATAAATAAATAAAAATTATTTTCACATACATCTTTCGCGTGTAAACTGAACCTTTTTAGATGTTTAAATTTTAACGATAAAATGACACATTATCTTCACTAACAAATTTATATATAATACTTAAAAGGGGTGGTGGTAAATTGTATCTAATTATAATTGAAAGGAAATATATCTTACTAGAAATCAGAAAAAAATCATCTAACGAGATTCAAAAATGAATCCACAACATAAAATAAAGGCGAACAAAATTAGAAAAAAAACTTTATTTGTACATACGAGTATGTCATGCACCACTCACGGTTAGCATCTTTAAGTTGATATTTTTAAGTAATATAGATATCGGGTGGTGGTCTAGGGGATAGAACGCTTGGCTTCTGATCAAATTGACTTCGGTTCGAGCCTGGACACGACCAGATTCCTTCTTCATAATAATGAGCTATTTTCTGCTTACATTGAAGATTGTAAAATAAATTCTAAAAAACTAACTAACTAACCATCACCCCGTCTCCCCGGAGGGGTAGGCAGATAGAATGGAACGCCACACTGTTCTGTCCTGACATACTTCTCTCGTTTCCTCTACATTCATACATATTGTCATGCACGCACATAAATTCTAAAATCATTGATTTAAATCTTTGGTGTTAGTCTTTTTAAAATAAAATAAAAACAACAATATTATGATTCAATCAGTATTTACTTTTGCACAGTTATTGGCCATTTCATTTAACACCAATTGGGATCAAAAACAATTGGATATTTAGTGCCCTTTGTAATGTCCACCCCTCAATTTGGCATCAATTCGGATTCAAATAATTGAAAATTTCTCGGAACCATAAATACTTCAGCGGGCAGCCCTACTCCAACCGCGGCGTGCGGGCATCCTTACCCCGGGGAAGTGAAGTTGGTAACCTAACCTAACCTAACCTAACCTAACCTCCCACGACCTTTGCAGCCGTGGCGACCTTGGGAGTTGTAACTCCCTAAAGCCGCAACGGGAATACAACAACACACGCCATTAGCCTTGGTAGCTCGGTATGTACGGTACGGTTAATAAATACAGGGAATCTATATGTTGTTAGGTGGTGTACGTATTCTACTCGTATGTAGTAAAAATATATGCCTGTCACAATGCTGCCCAATAAGAGTCAATCCACTGATATCAATATAAATAACTACAGATTTGAGACCATGGAACAGTTCACGTACCTAGGTCCCCTGGTTAACAGAATAAATTATTTTTAGGATTAATTGTATCTCAATAGAGACGAAGATGTAAATTGTTTTTGGAAACAGAATATAGTTTACAGAACGAGGCGTTTACAGAACTTATGACCTGTCATTGGTTGGGTTAAGCGATCGCTTTATGAAATACAACATTACCCATTCCGCCCTTCTTACGACCACCACGTCTGACAAATTTTGAAAGATTTATATATGCCACTATGTTGAGAAACACTTCACATTTTTTAGGTCAATCTACATTAGCGCCATTTATCAATGGGTAAAATCCAGTATTGTCTACAAGTATTTGTTTACATTCAAAACAAAATGTAGAATAAATTATGTCAGCGAAGAGATTGGAAAACGGATATTCGGAAAAAAATACAACGGAGAGATTGAAACAGATGCCTTTTAGCCTCAATGAAGCATTTAAGTCGCGTTTACTATACAAATGCTTCGGAGACTTGAACACCACTAAATAAAGTTGAGTTGAACTGCTTCGAAAGGAAGATAAGAGAGGATGGTCAGATGTGGAGAATGAGATACAACACAGAGCTTTACGATCAATATTTTTTTTAGGATCTGGAGCTCCCCAAAAAAGTGCTGTTTGACAATCCAGTAGGGCGGAAAAACGTCGGCAGGCTGAGACTGCGATGGTTGGATGGTGACAAGGCAGACTCTCAGGTTCTGGAGTAGCAAGAAAGGAAGTGGCGGTTAGAGACAGGACGGGATGGAGACGTTTCTCTGAGGAGGAAATGATGTTAAGAGCGATCAACAAAGTCAAAAAGTAATAATAATAATTATAATAATAAAGATAACAGTAATAATAATAATAATAACAACGGTCCACTCTATTAGTGGAATAAGATCATATTTTATTAAGACCTTCATTGCTGAAGAAGAAGAAGAAGAATTATAAATAACAAATTATAAATTATAAATATTTACCGCATCCTTATTCAAGGGTAGAGTATCTCCTTATCAGAAGTCTTGATGTAGTTCCTCCCTTTCGAAGTATCGACAGTTCGATTAAAGCTAGGTTTAAGCAGAAATCAATCAATGATTTTTTTTTAATAATTTATTAATTTTAGGATGAAAGCTAGGTTTAAGCAGAAATCAATAAATGATTTTTTTTAATAATTTACAATAAAGATATTTATAAATCTATTATAAAAAATAAAAATTATTCACACTGAACATACTTATCTTTTTCTGTCAATTATATTTTATTTTCTATTATCCGGATTTGTCTTTTTCCGGACTACCTTCATCCCCAATAAGTCCGGATAATCGCGGTTCTACTGTCCTCGAATATAGCAATAGCGAAGCGTTGCTGGGTCAGCTAGTTATACATATGAGAAAATGTATAACAAACTTATGATATAAAAGAAAATTACTTGCATTAAGACATTTAGAGTTGATGAACATACCGGATGTAGGCAGGTGCAAACGACAAAAACAAGTGATATTCTTTTTAGAATTTTCATTGATTTCTTCTTATGCCTTACAAAGCTTCTCAGTGCACTTTTCGTATTTTCCTCACGTATCTACGTTCTCAAATTCGATCGAGTTTATCGCGATAACTTTATTTTACTGGGCCATCCGCTTTTTCTTTCCTTTGAGTACATCTGTTCGGCAAATATTGTTTTATACTGGCAAAAATATTTTCACTACCCTTGCAATTTTACATTGAAAATAATTGTTATTTTTCTTCGATAGCGTGAAAAAAAATTAAATCCATTTTTTTTTGTCAAGTTAACTAACTAACTAACTAACCATCACGCCATCTCCCCGAAAGGGTAGGCAGAAAGTATGGACAGTCACATTTTAACCGATGCGGCACTCCATCCTTCTCTTTTCGCCCCGCGGGAGACGCGGTGTGATAGGTTGCGAATCTCATTGCCACCAATAGGCATGTCCCACGCACGCTTCGATCGTCCAACATCTACAAAATAAATCTAAAACAAATCATATAAAATACAATGATATAAAATAAAATAAAATAACAAAATACAAATATTTCAACACATAATGTTCATTTTAGATTGTGCACTTGTTGACATGGACGATCCGGACTTTTGTGATTATTAGATTTATGTTACTCGCATCCACGTTTCTTTTTAAATTAGCTGCAATTAGGTACTTAAAGCAATCAAACACCACCAATATTGAAGAAATTTTTCAAATTATCATTGGAACAAATGAAAATTTTATTTTTACACCTGTCAAAATTCTTTATACCTATAAACGAAAAAACTTGTATAATTTTAACGTCAAAACCACACAAACGTATTGCGTGTCACAATTAACTTTTATAAAGTGCGGCAAAAATCAAATTGGCCAAAACAATTCACTTATACACAAAATATCTCCAAATTTACGGGAGAACCACATGAACCAAACCAAATTTTCAAAATCAGAACCAGTATTCAAGTTAATGAATACTGGTTATTAATTTTGTCAAGTTAATAACATATTTTTTTCTTTCTATCTTTTTCAGCCTGTTCTCGTCCGACTCCTGGACAAGAGCTCCCTCCATTTGCTTCCACCACACTTATGCAGTCTTATACCGACTGCATCCAGGTTTTTCGGACATGTCTGTTCAGGTCATCCTTCCACCGTATTTGCGGTCGCCCTGTGCTTCTTTGTTACAAATATTCAACTAACTAACTTACTATCACGCCGTATCTACCACCTTAGGTAGGAACAATGAACAACCATTATTTTCGTTCCTGATATATTTCTCCTCTCTCATTTACATTCATACATTGTATCATGCACACGCGTTCCCTTCTCGGGCGGCCAACATTTATTATTTGATTGATTTGATCGTGCCACGCTTTTCTCCATATATTGTTCTATTTACATCGTTAACAAACACTTTCTTTTCCATTTTTATATCAATATTTATACATCGTGTCATGCACGTACTCGATTCTCGATTGTCAATTTTTCTCCAACTCTTCACGTGACCGACACTTAACCCTTGTATTATATAATTAATACAAATAAAAACGTCAGTTTTATAGAAGTTTTATTTTATTTTATAGGAATGACATGTTTTGCCCCTTATGGGCATTATCAAATATCTCCATAAAATATAATGAAACTTCTAGAAAATTTACGTTTTTATTCGTATTAATTTTGGTTATATGGAGTTTTTCATCTTTGTTTAAGAAATAATAAATAAAACTCGTATTATATATTGGGAAACCAGCTCTGTATTGCAATAGGGAATCGCTCTGTCTCTCTATCGTTCCTATGTCTCTAAATTACTATATTGCCCCAATTTATAGCGTTTTTATTTTAAATGCACCAAGTATTAATTGTTTTCCATTGTGAATAAACCATAAAGCAACAGATATCAAAATGAGTGTGTAAATTAATTCACTGTTATTATAAGTTCAATAAATAAGCGCTAAGAATTCGGAATTTGTCCAAAAAGCTAAGGAAAGAGCAATGTTAGGAATCAGTACAGTGGAGAGGGTGAGAAACACCACTATTAGATCCAGAACAGATGTATCGGACATCTTCGGAAGAGTAGCAGCGCTAAAATGACCTTGGGCAAGCCATGTCGCTTGCCGCTCTAACGTAAAAACCCCTCATTTGCTGGTGTCCTAGAATTGCGACCCAAAACCTAGGACGTCTCGAAATTCAATAGAGGAACGACATTGTAGAGAGACAGACATAGAAGCAGATGGAGTAGAACTACGTCCAGTAGATGACGGATATAGGCTGTTGATGATAATGCTGATGAATAATTCAATAACCGTTAGATTTTCAAGTGCAGAAAAAAGAATCTTTTTAAATTTGAACCAGTTAATCGTTTTTTCTTTCTCTTTATCTTTTTTATGAAGTCCCTAATTACGCGTGTAGCCGGGCGGGTGTATCTCTATGGCGGGCAGGCTAGCGCCACAAACACAATAAATAAGGGAACATTTCGCTAAACGCTATTGGAAAAACGTCGAACCTTCATTATTTACGGACATTTTTGCGGATTTGCTTGGATTTCGTTGGTCCTTAATATCAGCGGTTCCAAAAATACATCCTATTTTTTTTTGTATTCATTTACATAACATAACATAATTATTATTTATTATATATTGGTTCACAACGAATCGTATCTTTAACATAGAATGTTTACATGTTTATATATATCTGGTAAGCATGTTTACAAGAGACGGAAAAATGGAGAAAGACATCGAAAGAAGGGTTGGAGCTGGGAATAAAATAAATGGCGCACTCAAAGTCATTACTGCAAATAGAAATATATCCACAGAAGAAATATGGCAGTACACAATGGAGTTCTAGTGCCAACCCTCATGTATGGAAGTGAAGCTTGAAGCTGGCAGAAGAAGGATGAAAGCAGGATAAACGCCGTAGAAATGAGATCACTAAGAAGAATGTGGGGGAAAACGGTTTTATTTCGACAGCGACCTGATCGCTGTCGAAATATAGACAAAAGTGGAGGCATTTAAATAACATTGTATTATCTAATTATTATTTATTATAGAATTATTTAAAGGGAATGAGTATTTTTGAATCGGGTTTTAAACTATATTTAACTGTTTATTGTTTCTCGAACAATGATGTTAAACTCCATATAAAATAATTGATACCAATAAAAATGACAGTTTTACAGAAGTTTTATTATATTTTATGGAAATGACATGTTAAGAAATATCATAAGGCCTTAGAAGAGCGAAAAACGTCTTTCCCTTAAAATATAATGAAACTTCTAGAAAGCCGACGTTTTCTTTCATATTTATTATATTATATTGTTTAATGAAAACTTCATATCATTACAGATTAATAAAATATGAATTATAAAAGAGTTTTTAATTGTTTTAATTACATTTTTACATGTTGATAATAAAACACATAAAGTAATACAATAATAATAGAAATATATAATAATTTTGAGCAATCTCGAAATTTGAGATATTCAAAAAGCAATTAAAAATAAAGAAAATATCATAAATAATTAAATAAATTTAACGACAAGTCCAATCTTTGATTTATTTCCTTAGTTGTAAGTAATTACCTAAACCCCAACAAGAACTTTGAATTATTATTTTAAAATTTAAATTGATTCATAATATTTGTTATAACAAAAGCATAAACGTTCCAAAATGAATCTTTATAACATCTGTCATATCATGTAAACAATTTTATAATATTTTAAATCTGTATGTGTATTTATAATATGTATCACTGATGAAGGTCTGGTTGTCCGAAACAAGTCTATGTAATTTATTTTTTTTTTATGTAAGTGTTTTATAAACAAATTGTATCAAAAGAAAAAGAGAAATTAATTCAATTATTCCTATAAAAAGTATCATTTTATAAAATACTCTAATTTATTTTAAATATCATTTTATTTAAAAGCAGGAACAAATATTTTCACATAATTTTCTAGTCAATTCAGATATCTCGGAAGCGATGTAACTAGCTCTAATGACCTCCCCAGAGAAGTAAGGTCACAGGTGGATAGGGCTGTAGCGGTTGTAGGCTGCCTGAAAGATGTCATATGGATAAACGTGGACATGAGGACCGACAGCAAGGTACGCATCTATAAGACCTTTGTGAGACCAATCCTCACATATGGCATAGAATCGAGGGCAGACATTGTCAAGACAAAGAGCATGCTCAGGACAACCGAGATGAAAACACTCCGCGCTATAGCTGACAAGACTCTACGTGATCGAGTAAGGAATACAGCAATCCGAGAAATCTGCGAGGTCGAAGATGTAGTCAGATGGGGACGTCAAAGACGGCGATACTGTCATTAACACGTAGAAAGGATGAGCTCAAATAGAATACCATACATAGCTCTCCATGGAACGCCAAACGGACAACGCCGACCAGGAAGATCCCCAAAACGGTGGAGAGAAAGCTGGAGTTCAGCGTCTCAAGAGAACCCGCCTGAAATAACAGACTCCTGAGCCTACCAAAAGTGAAGAAGAAGAGGACGAATTTTCTACCCAAGTTTTTTGCAATTCCAGGTATTCGCGCACCACAGTTTGACAGCGTGTGGTTTAATTGGCCGGCTTTGCAGAATATCTGTTATGGGTTAGAGGCCGCTATGGACATATGAACACGGAACTTGGTTATTGAAACCGACAATATTGTCACTTTAGATGAGACTCCGATGTGTTTTCACTGAATTATCTCCTGCACTGTAACATACTCGTATATTCATAGGAAGATAAGTTATCGATAGAAATATAGCAAACTTACGAATCTTTAGTTTTACAATTTCTACGTTAATAGAGAAAAGTTGTGGAAAATATTGTCTGAATATGGAAAAAGTACAAAACTGATCACGGCAATTAAGTCGCTATACACGGAAAGCACTGCTAGTGTCAGAGTAAATGGAGATCTTACAGCCTGGTTTGATATCAATAAAGGTGTCAAACAGGGTTGCGTAATGTCCCTGTGGTTATTTAATCTGTATATGGACAAATGTATGAAAGAGCTGAAAGGGTTGGATGTAGGTGCCAAAATGAGCGGAGTGTCAGTAAGCTGTCTCTTGTATGCGGATGACGCTGTCCTACTTGCAGACAACGAGCATAAACTACAATTCCCGATGAATTGTATGTATGAGGTATGCATACGAAATAATCTGATGATGAATGTTAATAAGTCCAAGGTAATGATTTTTGAAAAGGAAGAAACCATGACAGTCTGCAATATTAGCGTGAATGGTGATAATTTAGAGCAAGTAGTTGAGTTCGTGTATTTAGGTAGTATGTTTACAAGAGATGGGCGAGTGGAGAGGGATACTGAAAGAAGGGTTGGGGCAGGCAACAAAGTGAATGGTGCACTTAAAGTTGTCATCGCAAACAAAAACCTATCCAAAAAAGCTAGAATGGCAGTGCACAATGATGTTCTTCTACCGAACCCTATGTATGGAAGCGAAGCATGGAACTGGCAAAAGAAGGATAAAAGTAGAATAAATGCAGTTGAAATGAGATCTCTTAGACGAATAAGTGTATACTCTGTGTATGATAGTGTCGGATGAAAATTTAAAAGTGAATGCGGTGCGAATGACGGTGCTATGAACAAAATAATGAAAGGATCATTACGATGGTTTGGACACATGGAAAGAATTAATGAAGAAAGAATGGTAAAAAAAAGTATATGTTAATGATGTAATTGGAACCAGAAATAGAGGAAGACCGAAGAAAACGTGGCACGATCAAATAAATCAAATATTTAATGTCGGCCATGTGAGGAGTCAGAGAAATCGACGCGTGTGCATGACACGATGTATGAATGTTGAGGAATCGAGAGAAATATGAAATTTTAGTGTGGCAGTCCATTATTTCTGCCTACCCTTTCGGGGAGACGGCATGATGGTTAGTTAGTTAGTTAGTTAGTTACCCTCAGAAGTGTGAAATTGAATCTAAGAGAAAATTGTTTTTTAATATTTTGACTTATGTTAATAGACACAATAGTGTTCTTTTGCCGACCCTTATGTATGGAAGTGAAGCATGGATCTAGCGAAATAAGGATGAAAGTAAAATAAATGCAGTGGAAATGAGATCTGATATTCCATTGTTTTGGTTTGGAAACACTTTGATAAATCAACATTATTAACTGTTTAAATAAATAAAAATGATTGTAATTAATACGAATGAAAACGTCAGTTTTCTAGAAGTTTTATTATATTTTATGGTGATATTTGATAAAGCCTTAGAAGGGCAAAACATGTCATTCCCATAAAATATAATAAAACTTCTAGAAAATTGACGTTTTCATTCGTATTAATTATTTAATATGGAGTTTTACATCAATGTTTCAAGAAACAATAAATAAAAATTGTTGTCAATATCACAATTGATTTTATTTTGTCACGACAGCTGTTTCTTCCCCTTCTAATAATTATGTGTGTAGACTAAGTCCTTCTGATGTATTTTTTAGTTGATTGTAAGACCTGGTGATGCTAACATCTGTTCACGAAACAGCTGTTACGACGAAATAAAATCAATTGTGATATTTATAACAAAGTTTTTTTTTACAGTTAGAGCTGAGATCTCTAAGACGAATGTATGTAAATTTGTATATGATAGAGCGTCAAATAAAAATTGTTAATGCGGTGCCAATTAAAGTGTTATGAACAAAACAGTGAAAGGGTCGTTAATATGATTTAGACGCGTGGAATGAATGAATGAAGACGCAAAGATGAAGAAGGTATATGTTAACGACGTGAACGGGCGAGAAAAACGTGGCACAGTCAAATCACTTAAATATTAAATGTCGATCACGTGAGGAGTCAGTGATTTAAAACTCCATATTAAATAATCCATACGAATGAAAACGTCAGTTTTCTAGAAGTTTTATTATATTTTATGGGAATGACATGTTTCGCCCTTCTAAGGCATTATCAAATGCCTTAGAAAGGTATTTTTCAATCATCAAACGTCTTAGAAGGGCACAAACATTTAATTCACTCGTATTAATTCCTCTCTATTATGTTTATTTATTAATTCTTCCTTCTTTAATTATCTAAATATTCATAACTTTAAAAAGTCCTTTTGAAGAACCGATATTCATTTTTTTAATTTTCATTTTCATGATATCGTATAAAATATATTACCTTAAGTGAATTTCAATACTTTCGTTTCTTTTTTTCTTTTTCACGAAAAGAAATTAAATCAGAGTTTTATGATTTGAGAATATAATAAAATAAAATTTCAATCTTTTTTTATTTTTATTTTCTTGTTTTATTTTTTTATTACTTCTACTCACAGAGCTTAAACATAATATGTTAAGTAAAAAAAACTTAAAAGGCAAAGTTTTTGTATGTCATATAATTGAAGGTACTCGTATTCTGAAGATTGTTACTTTATTTTTCAAGATTTTTTTTAGGATACGATTTCTTGAATGCTTTTTTCTGTACCGATTCATTCATTAATAGTTAAACGCAAACCGTTCATCATGACAACCTTTACACTTTGTATTACGTACAAACGTTAATACTGTGGAGTATTGAATTGAGTACTCATTTGTTATTTCGTTACAATTTTCATGTGCTAATTTTATACCTTGAAGCATTGTTATATTTTCGCATAAAAGTCATTTTCGCCAACTGCAAAAACCGCGAATTTGAATAAATCCGCTCCAAAAATGTAGATACAAGAAATAATGTCCGACTTGGACAAGGGCAATAATTCAGGAACACCCTGTACACAGCATTAATCGCTTTTTATTCCATGAATGTTTCATGAATTTCGTTTTTGTTCAGTCAATAAATTATCCTTCCGAACATAAAATATTTAAAAATGGAAGGTCGAATTTGAATTTGGAAATGATTGCCTACCGCCATCATCGAATTATCATTCGTTATTTGTATGTATGCTATATATAGGATATTACGAAAGTATTCCATGCTTACAGAAACGTTTTCGATATTTTTAACATTTTCGGATATATGTTTAAATCAAAATGGGCATAATAAAAATATTCTTATGATATCTAAAAATCTTTATTATTTACATTATATGTAAGATAGTTTTTAACTAACTAACTAACTAACCATCACGCGGTCTCTCCGAAAGGGTAGGCAGAAAGAATAGACTGTCACACTTTTACTGATGCGGCATTTCATCCTTCTCTTTTCGCCCCGCGGGAGACGCGGTGTGATGGGTTGCGAACCTCTTTGCCACCAATAGGCATCTCCCGCGCACACTTCGATCGTCCAACACCCACCAAATAAATCTAAAACAAATCGTATAAAATATAATGACTTAAAATAAAAAAAACAAAATAAAAATAATTTAACACTAAATGTTCTTTTTAGATGGTGCACATATTGTCTATTTAATTTATGTTCTACGTATCCACCGTTTTTTAATTTAGTACATAATGTAATAACTCATTATGTTTTTTTTCGATGTTGCACTTGTTGACATGGACGATCCGGACTTTTGTGTTTATTTAATTTATGTTACACGTATCAACAGTTTTTTAAATTAGCTGTAATTAGGCACTTAACCAGATAGTTTTTATGTTTTTGAATTTTAATTTTAACATTTAATTATGAAACTAAACGCTTTATTATTAAAAATACGTTAATAAATCATGCTTCTTTTGAAGGGTCCTAAGAACTCTATATAACTTATTAGTCAGAAGCAGGCTTGAGGGAGGTGCCGTGATATGGAGACCTCATGAGGCTCATGTTGGAAAGGGTTCAAAAGAAATTCTTGAGAACCCTTTATCTGAAAGGGTACGGGGTATATCCTTGGCTCTATCCAACGACATTTCTCTTGGGTATGCTAAGTTATAACCCTTGAACTGAGGAGGGATGGATTTACAGCAACGCATTTTTTCTGGATGATTCGAGCTCTATTGAGAACCCCTATGTTCTAGAACAAATAGTTCATTTGTTCGATTGACCTGCGACAGCGCCGACATCGATTGTTCTTTTTTCCGTCACGCGGAACCAATCTGCCTTTGGTGATGCCAGTAAGAATAGCAATTCGGATGCAATTTAATCGTCGTTGATTTGGGCATTTGTAGTGTCGGCGAGGCAGTGTTCATAAAAAATATATTACAATTTCTGGAAAGAGTACTGCTTCACTGATTTCGACATATTTGGGATCCTTCTGAGATATATTATGTTTTAGTTTCATTTTCTTTTTTTTTATTTCTTGTTAAACCGTTTTAAGTCCAAATGAGTCGTCTAAATGTTTTTCTTTTGTCATCTCTCATTTTTGTATAGTAAAAATAAATAAGTTAAATTTAAGGGAATACTTTTTTTCTCATAATCCCCTGTTTTTCATCTTCTTTCTCAGCCTATTCTCGTGCACTTATGGACAAAGGCCTCTTCCATTCGCTTCCATGTCACTCTGTCCTGTGCAGACTGCATCCAGGTTATTCCGACGTGTCTGTTCAGATCATCATTCCACCGAAGTTGCGGTCGCCCTGCACTTCTCTTTGCCGTCCACGGTCTCCAAGTCAGCAGTCTTCTTGTCCACTTTTCATCTGAGCTTCTGGCTACGTGACCTGCCCATTGCCATTTTAAAGTGCCATCCGGTGGATGTAGTCAGTGACCTTTGTTTTTTCTCTTACCGTATCGTTTCTGACTCTGTCTCTTAGGCTTATTCCTAACATGGCTCTTTCCATAGCTCTTTGGGTCACTCGTAGTTTCTCGGCACTTTGTTTGGACAATATAACAGTTTCAAGATCATAAGTACCAACTGGCAGAACGCAGACTTTTCGTTTCAAGTTGATCGGCATTTTCCGGTTTTTAATCCCCTAGGGAAGTGAAAAGTGTAAAAAAAATTTACATATAGAAAAAATACTTTATTAATATATAATTAAAATTCATTAATTTTAATATTAATACCCTTTTGATTTGTTTTTCCACCACTGTTTGCTCCTGCCAGAGCTTTGTTATGGTTACAAAAGAAACTAAATATAAAATCAGAGTACAACAGAATATATAAGAACATAGTATGGGTGGAGGAGATTATTATTAGTATATACTACTACTATGTATATACTTATACTAAGTATAGGGACCAGTCTGTCGATGCCAGCGAGCCTGGCGAAACCGGTCGCTGTCTAAATAAAGACAAAAGTGGAAGTAGTTAAAAAACATCGTTTTATTATATTATTATTATACTAAGTATATATACTCTCCTCTCACTCTTAATGAACGATTCTTTATTTTCCAATATGGTATTGTAGATTTTATTAGAGGACAACAAATTGTAGTTACCTTGTTTGGGCTTGTATTTCGAAATAATTATACAGGTACAACAAAAATATTTAAACGTGTAACAAGTAAACAATGCCCAAAAGGGTTATAATAACTGCCGTTACAAAAGTGCTCAAACAAAGTCTATTATTGAAATGTCCACTGTGGTTGACATTTGACGTATTCATTATACATTCCATAAAGGAATGATTTCTTTTGTTTTCGTTTCAATTAAATTCCCTTTGTTAATAGCCTAAAGCCACGAATTTACGAATACAAATAAACAAAAACTAACAAAATGACTAAAGCAAATAAAACATCAATTCGTTACAATTGTGTTTTATGTTTTACTTTAATATTCGACTCTTGGTCTGTTACTGATGATAGGCTGGCCTTTCTTGAGAAGTTAACTCCCAGCTATCTCTCCATATTTTGCTGGTCTTCCGGATGGACAGTAGCTAATGGGCATCTGATGCATCACAATGTGTGGAATATTGAAGGGATCATTCCTCTGCACATACGCATGCCAGTATCATCTGCGTTGTCATTCCATCTGGCAGCATACAGACGTCCTTGAGTTTTTGCCGCTCTGGTCTCAGTGCCACATCGTCACCTGAGAGTAAGAAGGTTCCAACTGACAAAAGTAAAAAGCTGAGAAAAATGAATTCAAAGTTTTGTTGGTATCGGGTGTGTATCTTGGAATAAAAGGGTTTTATTCCAATTTCCAGAGATACTTTTTACCGAGAAACGTGTAAATTTTGCCTGGCAACAGTTGGAATAATAAAGTTCTAAGTTTAAATGAATCCTTCTTCAGTGAATCGTGTGTTTTGAATGATCAGATGGAACTTGATTCTTTTCGTAACATCAAAATGATGATACTATTACATGTTTTTTTTTATTGTACGTATAGATAAGGTTAGTAAGAACCCTTTTCACGAAAAAAAACCAAATGGGAAATTTTGTTAGTTAATAATAATAATAATAATAATAATAATATGCTAACTTTTAAAGCGCCGTTTTTGTGATGTAATCACCTCAAGGGCGCAGACCCTCTTACTCTCAGGTGACGATATGTCAATATTGGCCTTACGCAGGTTTTATATATTATGACCTAGCTGTCGGGTTTCCTTTATTTAATCATTGTGATAAAATAGTTCAGGGAAATTGACCATATGGAAGTTGCCAACTACCATAAATTTGGAGACTAAAAGGATCTTCAAAACGTCCGTCGAGAAGGAAAAGTTACACGGATCTTCCCAAAATCTCAAAAAACATACAGTACATCTCTCATCTTATCTCATCAGCCATCTGTCATCCACTGCTGAACGTAGGCCTCTCCCAAAGCACGCCACCGTCCCCTATTCATTGCCGCTCCCATCCATCCATGTCCAGCAATCCTCTTCAGGTCGTCCGTAAAGCGAAGCAGGGGGACGTCCAACTCTGCGTAATCTTGTACGCGGTCTTCACTTCAGAACTCGTGAGAGCCGAGACCCACAATATGTTCATTATACAGGTACGTGACTTTCATCTTGTCCAAATTCATCCCGAGACTCACTCGTTTGGATACAGTGTTCAGTTCATCTAGCATGCCTTCGAGTTCCCCCACAGATTTCGCCAGAATGACAATATCATCTGCAAAGCGAAGGTGGGAAGTGCACTCGCCATTTATGTTGAGGCCACACTTGTTTTGAAAACGCTATTTCTTTCTTGGTTTTACATGAATTTTTTATACAATATAAATAAAAAATCATTTAATACCAAAAAACAATCGGGTTTTTTACTACATATTATAATGGAGCTTCAAAAAAGTCAAACTATAACACAGTTGTGACTTTTCATCGTCTAAATAAAATTTACTTTCAAGGATAAAACACCAAAAAGTCTCTTGATCCACTTTGCACTTCGATCCATCAAATAAAAAGCCGCCAACCCCTTGTATAGCGTGGCGTGTAGGAATCTGCAGGTACGAGTACGTGAGCCCTAATTAAAAATTATTTTGGAATCTTGGGCCGATCGCAAGCCGCTACACGAGGGCACGTTTCGGTTTTATTTATTAGATTTGCGTGGGTATATGGTGCTACGTTATTGTGTCTAAAATATCAATCAATCACCCTGTACACGAACCCTGGAAACATTAAATTACTCATACATTATACCGGCATAAACCCTCTCTCCTATACAGGATGTGCCATCATAATGAGCGATCAACGACAAAACTAAATTTATTGTTTCTTGAACAATAACTTAAAACTCCATATTTAATAATTTATGAGAATTCTATTTAACATATTTATTGTCTATAGAACAATGATGTGAAATTCCATATTAAATAAAATAAAAACGTCTGTTTTCTATTAGTTTTATTATATTTTATGCAAATGACATATTTCGTCTCACTACTTAACTTTATACCAATGGTTCCCAAAGTGGTCTATAATGACCCCCGGGGGTCGATTTTTACTTGCAAGGGGTCCACGAGAATTGGAAAAAATAGGGGTGCATGAAATGTCTTTGTCCGTGAAATGGTTAAACTAAATTGAAGCCGAATATTGAAATTTTGATATAATTAGCATCAGGCATCCCTCCTATTAGAACATTGATTTGTTTATATTTTTATTTTGTGTTAAAATGTTCGATTTGCATTTTGTCCCCGTTTAATAAATAATTGTCTGTCTAAATAGTCTATTGTTTTTGCCAAAACACTATGATACTTCAACACTATTAACTGTTAAATTTACAACACTGTTATAATGTGACATTTTTTTTACCATACACATTTTGAGAATGTCACCACAGCTGTTTCATCAGCTGATGACAACATTGGTAGGTGAAACAGCTGTCGCGACATTCTCAAATGGTGTATAATAAAATATTGTGATATTGTATTATAATAGTGTTGTAAATTTAACAGTTAATATGTATAACTATTAAACTTAACGTATATTTTATTTTTAAGATTTATTTTCTACAGTTAACCCTATTTAAGTGAGTAGCTCTGTATCAGCTTTAATAACAAATTTCATAGTTAAGATGAATTTGTAAAAAAAATCAATATTAGGAAAGCAGGGGGTCTACATAAAATAGAAGAAATTGGCAAGGGGTTTACGGGACAAAAAAGTTTGGGAACCTCTGCTCTATACTGTGGTTTATAACCAAGTAAAAAGTATTTAATTTTACTTTCTACTTGTATTATACAAGAAAAAAAAAATAACTTACCAACACACGGTCTCTCCGAATGCTTAAGCAGAAATACTGGGCCACTACACTGTTCCCTTCTGACCTACTTCTCTCATTCCTTAACATTCACACATAGTTTCATGCATGCACGACCCCTCGCGCCATTTATTATTTGATTGATTGTATCATACTAAAACTTGGATATTAAAAGTAAATACAATGAACCGGTTAGAGGCATTTGAAATGTTGGTTCACCGAAGAATGTTCAGGATCCCATGGACAGACAGAGTGACAAACACAGAAGTCCTGAATCGTGCAGGAGTAAATAGAGAGCTGCTGACATTGATCAAAGTCCGCAAGATTTCATATCTGGGTCACGTTCTACGAGGAGAAAAATATCGCCTGCTGCATCTAATTTTGAAGGGAAACATAGAAGGCAGATCTCTTGGCTGCGTAATGTGAGGGAATGGACGGGAATCGGAACTGTGGAGAAACTATTCCGGATAGCGCAGGATAGGGAAGAGTTTACCAGAGTGATCGCCGACGTCGGGGGGACCTGACAGGGCACTTTAAGAGGAAGAGACTAAAATACTTTTAATGATTTTTCAGTTAATGTATCAGAATATGAAGTAAACAAAGTAATGCTTAGATCAAATATTTGTGAATGTATACTTATACCTGTATACGAAATCCTGGATTTACACCAAAGGGTGGTTAATTCAAATTTTAATTGTATCTCAATAGAGACGAAGACGTAAACTGGAAACTGAACATAGATGATCAAGGTGTTTACAGGACTTATGACCTGTCATTGGTTGGGTTAAGCGCACGCTTTATGTAATTACAACATATTGTTAGAAGCCGCGAGGAGTGTTATTGTTAGAAGCCACTAGGAGTGTTATGCGACAGCCTTCGCATTGTGTTAATAAGGTAGTTTGCTAAATGCCGAAAATCATTCTCCATAGATGGCGTTAGTGGGTCGGTTGTATAAGTTAATTCTTGAAAAAATTCACAAGTGCAACCAAATCTACATAGATGGCTGACTGAAACTGACACGTGAAGATAAATTTGGATTTTGAAGTATATATACATCTTCCAAAAATTTGTCATGCATGATCACAATAACAAAGGTGGAATGGGGAATGTTGTAATTACATAAAGCGTGCGCTTAACCCAACCAATGACAGGTCATAAGTCCTGTAAACACCTTGATCATCCATGTTCAGTTTCCAGTTTACGTCTTCGTCTCTATTGAGATACAATTAAAATAATGCTTAGATAATAAAAAAAAGCATATTGAAAGAAAGTGACATTTCTTTCAAGAATATGTCACTTTATAAAGACATTTAATTTATGGCTTTATGTAAAAAAATTCCTCCATCCACCCATTACAACCATGAACCCCATCATATCTTCGGTAGAGGCGCTTTGATTTTATCCAAGCCGGACACTTTGCAAAAAGGTCCGACTTAATAGCGCAATTAGCCCCGTCACAGGTATGGGACTAGCTTTCACGCGAGACTCGTTCGCTTAGTTTAAATGGCTCTTATCTGACAACAACAGCCAATTCAGGTCCCGATAAGTTCCATACTCGGTCACGTAATAATCTCGATATAGCACTTCTATTTTGTGAACGCCATCGCTTTTAATGGGCGGGAATGCTAGCAGGAGCCGTTTCCTTAACGGCGATGCATATTTTAAATATTAATACTTGACGCGCGCAAGTGGAGAGAAAGGAATGACGAGAAGAAAGAAAGAGGCTGTAGATTCGAGGATTGCCATGGTAAAAAAAGTAATGATATGTAATTAATTCGAATGAAGACATCTGTTGTCCAAAATTTTATTATATTTTATTTCGCCTTTAGAATGTATTATCAAATATTGACATGAGATGGAAGCATGGAGAAAGATATAGGAAGAAGGGAAGGAGCTGGAAAAAAAAAATAATACACTCAAAGTCATTTCAGATAAGCCAATCAGTCGGAATCGTGGAGGAAGTGAGCGTCAATTTTTTCGAGGCGAGTGCGTTCAGAGCGCTATAACTCAGGTTCTATTGAATATTTTTGGCAAAATCTTTATATACGTACTCTTAAAATACATACAAATAAATGATTAAAAACTGAAAGTTCTATCTTTTCACTGGTCGTCAAAAAAAAATTACCTAAAAATGCTTAAAAAACAGGCCGTCACATGGGTGAACCCCCTTAAGTCATCTATTGAGAACAGGTAAAATATAATAAATAGTAGTAGGAACGTATGAGAGATGGTTCGACATTAGGAATACAAGATACTCTCCAAAGTCAAGAGTATTTGTCTTCTGAGCGTACATTCACGAATATGAAAGACATCGATCTCCGAAGCGATCATGTTTTGCCCTGCTAAGACATTATCAAATGTAGGGAGAATCAAAAGCGTTGCTATTTATATATCCGATTTAATGGAGCAGAATATGTTAATTAAGGTAATTGAAGGAACGCCCTGTTCGACTAATATTTAACGAGTAGGGTGTTTTTCAATACGCATTGACTGAACACATAAGTTCTTTGAGACTAAAGTGCGGGCCACACTGATAAACAAACCGCATAAACACGTGAAATCCATAGGGATTCGTGTTTATTCAAACAGTTATCTATCTCATTCTACGCCGGGTAAAATAATGCGAGGAAGAGAGATAAACGTACCATGTGCAACAAACAAACATGCACAACCAAACATGGTACGTTTATCTCTCTTCCTCGCATTATTTTACCCGGCGTAGAATGAAATAGAAGTCCTGTACAACCGATGTTTATCCACAGTGTGGCCCGCCTTTTAATACAAGTAAATAGAATTTACAGTTTGCCAAACACATACTAGAAAATACAATTAACTTGAATCTAAATAACTAACCAATTCGAAATAAAGCCACACATTTAACATACTGGAACAGCTAGAAATTAACAATCTAACTAACTAGCTAACCATCGCGACGTCTCTCCGAAGGGGTAGGCAGAAAGAATGGACTGCCACACTTTTCTTTCCTGACATATTTCCCTCCTGCCTCAATATTCATACATCGTGTCATGCATGCGCGTCAATTTCTCTGACTCCTCACATGACCGACATTCAATATTTGATTTATTTGATCATCTTCTTCTATTTCTGGTTCCATTTACATCATTAACACGTACTTTTTTTATCATTCCTTCTTCATTCATTATTTTCATGTGTCCAAACTATCTTAATGATCCTTTCATTATTTTGTTCATAACACCATCATTCGCGCCGCATTCACTTCTCATATTTTCATTCGACACTCTATCATACACAGAGTATCTACACATTCATCTAAGAGATCTCATTTCTACTGCATTTATTCTACTTTCATCCTTCTTTTGGGAGTTCCATGCTTCGCTTCCATACATAAGGGTCGGTAGAAGAACACCATTATATAACATAGAAATTAACAAACATATTAAAAACCCCAACATAACACTTTTTGATTAAAAATGCATTTATACTCAACCCGGTCCTTAATATTGTTCCAATATCGAGTGGAATTCTCCGAACTCGTGAATTGTCATTGTAATTTTTCATATTAACTGCAGACGCAGAGGAGAAGAAAATATCGATTGAGTCTACGTAACGTACAATAAAAACATGTGATTAAATTAAATATTTTTAATAAATTTGATCAAAAACCATTGAGACCAGAGTGGATACCACAAGACTAAAGGCTAAAGTGCGGATGGCAGAGATGCGGAAGCTAAGGACAATAGCATGAAAGACTCTTCGAGATAGGGTGAGAAACACGGCTATCCGCGAAATCTGCAAGGTGGAAGATGTCGTGAGATGGGGCAGACAACGCAGAAGATACTGGAATGCGCACGTGCAGAAGATAGCTCGCTCCAGAATTCCACACGTTTTGGCGCATCAGATTCCTGTTGGCTACCGTTCCCCCGAAAGACCGTCAAAGAGATGGAGGATAGCTGGGAGTCAACTTCGCAAGTGTGGCAAGCCTGACTACAGGAACAGACCAAAGGTCTAAAAGGAGATGAGGAAGAAAAAGAATAATGAATTTGATAATCGAGAATTCCGTACTTGGCTCTGCATAGAATACCAGATGGACGGCGTCCACCAGAGAAGCCCCTAAAACCATGGAGAGGATAGCAGAAATTTCGTTCCACAGAAGGAGAATCATGTTATAAGTTAAGTTTCTTCTATGTTCGCCTTACCTTGTGTTTTAGATGTATTATTTGTCTTTTTCTTTTTTTATATACTTTGTATATACAACACTATTAAAATTACATATCAGACATATTTCGGACAACCAGTCCATCTTCAGTGATACATATCTTAAAGATACGTATTTAAAAATACACAAAATTGTTTTCAAATATGATCAATTTTGACAAATATTATAAAAATCTTTATAACATATGTCAAATATGATCAATTTTATAATTTTAAAATATGTATCTTTTTAATTTGTATCACTGAAGAAAGACTGGTTGTCCGAAACATGTCTGATATGTAATTTTAATAGTGTTGTGTATGCAAAGTACAGAAAAAGACAAGTAAGTCTTTAGCAAGTTGAAGAAGAAAAATAAAAATTTATTTATTAATCCAAAATTATATTTATCCTTTTTCCTTTTTCAATAATCATTACCATTTATGAAACCTTACTTACCTTATTGCTTACCTACCTACTTCGTATGCCAACAACAAAGTAATGAAATGATCATTAAGATGGTTTGGACATACAGAAAGATGAATGAAGAAAGAATGGTAAAAAAATTATACGTTAACGATGTAAATGGAACCTGAAATAAAGGAAGATCCAGGGAAACATGGCACGATCAAATAAATCATTTGATTGTCGGTAATGTGAGGAGTCAGAGAAATCGACCCGCGTGCATGACACGATGTATGAATGTTGAGGAATCGAGAGAAATATGTCAGGAAAGAAAAGTGTGGCAGTCCATTCTTTCTAGCTACCCCTTCGGGGAGACGGCGTGATGGTTAGTAAGTAAGGTTTCATAAAACAACGTGTCTACTTTAGGTGGAGTAAAACCTTATAAAACTCACACCTAAAATTTGTTTAGAAGACGATAACTTTTTAAGCTGGTTTAAAATTATTTAATATTTCATATGGAACATTGAAAAAAAATTCTAAGTTTAATTGGCATTTAAAAGACACTTTAAAATATTCATACGTATGAGCACAATTCACCCCTGTGGCAAGTGTTAAGGGAGGCAGTGAAACGTAGGAATGTGCATTTCACATCGAATATTCAAAATTTCATAAATAATATTCGCTCAGATAACTCGCGATAAGGCGCTAAATTATTTTCAGGGAGGCGGCAATTAATCAGCCAACCAGGGGTGGGGGTGAGGGTGTGGGGGACGTTACTCATTTTTGTAGCGAAATTACACCTTATCAGCGTTAATTAATTATTAATTCACTGATTACCGCACAGCACGGGAACTAATTTATTAATTATTAAACACCGCGCCCGATAACGACTAGTTCGTTCACATGTCGCTGGAAAACGCGAAGCGAAATATTTATTGTGTGTGAAAAAAATCCATTGTACAAATCAATTTAAGTACGAGAATGATTTAACTAACTAACTCACTCACCAGAAGTGAGAAACGTCAGAAACGATACGGTGAGAGAAAAAATAAAGGTCACTGACATCATCCACCGGGTGGCGACTCTAAAATGGCAATGAGCAGGTCACATAGCTAGAAGCTCAGATGAAAAGTGGACAAGAAGACTGCTGACTTGGAGACCGTGGACGGCGAAGAGAAATGCGACCGCAACTACGGTGGATGGATGATCTAAACAGACACGTCGGAATAACCTGGATGCAGTCTGCACATGACAGAATGACATGGAAGCAAACGAAGGAGGCCTTTATCCAGGAGTGGACGGGAATAGGCTGAGGAAGAAGAAGAATAACTTACTCACCATCACGCCGTTTCCCCGGAAGGGTAGGCAGAGAGGATGGACTACCATCCTGCCCAGTTCTGACATACATCTCTAGATTCCTCTATATTTATACATCGTAACATGCACGCTAGTCGATTTTTCCGACTTCGAATGTGGCCGCTTTTCAGTATTTGAATATTTTGGTCATGCCACGCTTTCCTTGGTATTCCACGGCTTCTGTTTCGACTCGCACTGTTTGTATAATGTATTTTTTAACATTCTTCTCTCTTCTCTTTATCTCATTCTTATAAATTTAACAAAGTATCCCTGAGATGGTTTGGACATATAGAAAAAATGAACGAGTAAATAATAGTTAAAATTTTGTTTTGTCACAAGCAGTGTGAGTGGAAAGAGAAAACAAAAGACCAAGGAAAGAATGGCATGACCAAATTAATCAAATTCTAAAAGGCGGCCACATTCGAAAGCGGAAAAGCGTGCATGTTACGATATATGAATGTACAGGAATCTAGAGAGTCAGTATGTCAGTACAGAGCAGTATAACGGTCCATCCTCTTTTCCTACCCCTCCGGGGAAACGGCGTGATGGTGAGTTAGATAGTTAGTTTTATTATTATGTTTTTTTTACTCGTGTCAAAAGGTGTGCATTTTATTTTAAATACGTAGAATATCACGACACGTTTAAAAATTTCTTGGGACGTAGTATCGTTTTATCTAATACTTTATTTTTCTTGTAATATCGTTACTAAAATTTTTTTTTTTATAAGGATTGATTGTATCTCAATAGAGACAAAGATGTAAATTGTTTTCTGGGAACAGAATATGGTGGCCGAGGCGCTTCCAGGACTTATGACCTGTCATTGGTTGGGTTGAGCGACCGCTTTATGTTTAACAACATTCCCCATTCCACCCTTCTTACGACTACCACGTGTGACAAATTTTTTTGGAAGTTGTATATATGCTAGAATGCTGCACTTATCTTCACATTTTTTTTAGTTCACACACTAGCGTCATCTATTAAGTTTGGGAAGCATTAAGCAGAAAAACTTTATTAATGCACTGTGAAAAGCTCTGCAAATCAAACAGTACTAGATTACGCCTGGAGATGTCTCTCCAATTTTTATGCCTTTAACTCGGACCAGTTACTTACGACCACCACGTCTGACAAATCTTCAACCCAACCAATGATAGGTCATAAGTCCTGTAAGCGCTTCGGCCACCATATCGTCACCTGAGAGTAAGAAGGTTCCAACTGACAAAAGTAAAAAGCTGAGAAAAACGAAGTCAAAGTTTTGTTGGTATCGGGTGTGTATCTTGGAATAAAAGAGTTTTATTCCAATTTAAAGAGATTATTTTACCGAGAAACGTGTAAATTTTGCCTGGCAACAGTTGGAATAATAATGTTCTAAGTTTAAATGAATCCTTCTTCAGTGAATCGTGTGTTTTGAATGATCAGATGGAACTTGATTATTTTCGTAACATCAAAATGATGATACTATTACATGTTTTTTTTTAATTGTACGTATAGATAAGGTTAGTAAGAACCCTTTTCACGAAAAAAAGCCAAATGTGAAATTTTGTTAGTTGGAACCCTCTTACTCTCAGGTGACGATATTCTGTTCCCGGAAACCATTTACATCTTCGTCTCTATTGAGATACAATTAATCCTTATAAAAAAATTATTTATCCACAATGGTTAAAATCCAGTATTTGTTTACAAGAATTTGTATATATTCAAAATGATGTAAAATAATTTTTGTAATAATTTTTTTCTTGTAGTTGTTTTGCTCTGTATTCCTAGAAGAAACCTTTATAAAAACATGCTAAATTTATAAGCTGATGTTAAGGTTAAATGTTGGAAGGGTTTAAGAAGGAGTTTGTCGTGTTATCAGGTGTGGAGGTGGAGGGTGTGATGGAGATATCGGGTGGCCTATTGGGAACACTCGCGTAAGCCTTTATATGATGGCAGACGGCAGAGCCATAATCTGCTTATGACTTCATCCGTTTTTTGTGATGTGAATCTCGAAGTTTAAAGTGTAAATTTTCTAGTTCCAATAATTCCAACTTTATCAAAATGAAAAATAAGGTACCTACTACTATTTATACTTTCATATGAAGCACTTATTTTTTCCTGTATAATTATTGTATTAAAAACACTTTATTATAAAACACTTTTATATATTGTTTTTACAACACTTTATATGTTTTAAACAAACAAACCATCACGCCGTTTCCCCGCAGGGGTTTGCAGAGAGAATGGACCGCTACACTACTCTATTCTGGCAAACTTTTCTAGCTTTCTCCACATTCATACATCGTGTCATGCACACGCGTCGATTTCTCTGACTCCTTACATGGCAGACATTCAATATTTGATTTATTTGATCGTGCCACGTTTCCCTCGGTCTTCCTCTATTTCTGGTTCCATTCCACATCATTAACACATACTTTTTTTACCATTCTTTCTTCATTCATTTTTTCCATGTATCCAAACCATCTTACTGATCCCTTAATTATTTTGTTCATAACACACATTCATAACATAGAAGAACATCATTGTGCCCTGGCATTCTAGCTTTTTAGGATAGGTTTTTGTTTGCGATGACAACTTTAAGTGCACCATTCACCTTGTAGCCTGCCCTTCTTCCAAAAACTCTTGTAAACATACTACCTAAATATTCCAAGTTTATCAAATTGAGAAATAAGGTACATACTATAATTTATACTTTCATATGAAACACTTTTTTTTCCTGTATATTTAATGTATTAAAAACACTTTTATATATTGTTTATATACCACTTGATGTGTTTTAACTTTTGACGAATACCAAAATGTATACTTTTGGCTATCAATTATAGTGTTTCTGTAACCCTAGCGAAGCTCCAGCGAGAGTGAAAATCACGCCCTTTCTCGCGAAGGGTAGGCAGAGAGCATAGGCCGCCATATTACTCGATCCACAGCTCTAGTTCCCTCCATTATAAAATTAATTTTTAAGGCATCTATTGAGAACAGGTAAAATAATATATTGTGTATAGTATACTACAAGAAACGCATGAGAGATGGTTCAACATTAGGAAGGCGAATACTCTCCAGAATTAAGAGTATTTGCCTTCTGAACGTACTTTCACCATTATAAAAGACGTCGATCTCCGAGGAGACCGCGTTCACCAGATTAATTGCTCTTCCCACCGGTGTCACCAGGGGCAGGCTGGTTCTGGCAGCCGGTAGGTAAAAGAATCTATGCTGTCGCTGTCGGAGATATCTATCAGGGACAAAAAGCCGAACACCCTCCAGCACGGCGGAGTTCTCGAAACATCCCCTGAGTAATCTAAAGATGTTGAAAAATGTTCCGCCTCTCTCGTGTAAAAAAAAAACAAGAAGTTTGTCTTCACTGTGATACATAGGTTAAGTTCACTAAATGTTAGCTATAAGAAATACAGTGCAAGTTTACAAGTGTAAGTGAACGGGACATAGAAGGGGGAGGGGGGATATTAGGATTAAATGCGGTGTGGCATCCCCTTGCGATTGATTTAAATTAAATATAAATCCCGGATGGATGGGGAACAGGCCTAGGAAGTGCATGAGCGAGGCTGACGAAAGGGCGACGCTGCGCCCTATAACAGTCTCGGATATCTGGTGAAAACTCCCTTCTCTCTAGTTTCCTCCACATTCATACATCGAGTTATACATGCACGTCGATTCTTCCTACTTCTAACATGACCAACTTTTAATATTTGATTAATTTGATGATGCCAAATTTTCTTCGGTACTCCATTCACATCGTTTACGTATATTTTCTTAACAATTATTTTCCATCCATGCATGTGCTCAACCCAGTGATAATTTCATAATTGTATTCATAACGTACTTTCATCTGTTCTACATTCCTCTCTTATATTAGCATTTCGAGTTCTGCCATTTATCGTTCTACCACACTGGTGTCATCTCAATCCCAATTATTCGCCTCATACTTTCTTCTGACAGATCCATGCTTCAGCTCTATACAACAGGGTTAGTACTAACACTTCATTGTGAACGGCAATTTTTATTCCTATAAAAACATAATGTAAAAGTGTTTTTACGTTATTTTTACTATGATTTATATGAACAAGTGACAAATGTTCATTTTGAGGATTTTATGAGCGAAAACTGTAGTTTCCCAGCATTACACGGGCAATGTATCACTGTAGTTTTTACTATTCTCTCAGAATAGGACAAATGAGCAAAAAATCCCGTTCGTAATTAACCTAATGAAATTATGACCTTTTACAACCCTCAGGACGGGGGTGGGGCCCTCGGACCCACATCATCCCTCTGTAAACAGAGCGGCGGGAGGGGTGAATCGTATATTAATCACCCTCGACCTATCAACCTTAAGGCATTTCAGGTTTCATTCGGCGCGCGTGATTGGGGTTGTTTCTTTCTGGAAATACATACTTAGGGGAGGCAACCAACAGTAAAAATGTACACGCGTTACATTGTGATAGCAGAAAAGAACAAATCGCCTTTATTTGTAATACATACATAAAACAATATATTTCTCTTTATTTTACCATTTTATATGAATTTTTGCATAACACATGACAAAGTGAATGGGTCTTTAAAAATAGTATTATAGATGGAAGCATCTCTGCCCTACTTAGATCAAGTTCTCATCTTGGCTAACTCCTATCCAATACCTTATTCCGCACCATGGACAACTGCCTCATCCCAACTCTTCACCGTCCCTTTATCTTCTCCATGAATATCAGACGAAGGATTTGATATTTTTCTCCCCTTAGCTTATGATCCAAATATGAGACCTTTCTAACCATCACACTTGCAACAGCTCTGTTTTGGCTTCAGCTCTCTGTACTACGTCTGCATATCAACCATATAGGTTCACGGTGTACGGAGCAATCTGCGGTATATCCTCATCACAAATGCCCCCAACCGCTTCATTATTTAACCTTAATGTAACGAAGTAATACAAATATTGTACCATATTTATTTGAAACAAAAATAAATTTAAAACTAAACATTAATACAAACATGTTTCGGGACCCAGCCCTTAGTATAGATTAATTAATATTATATATACAAAATAAAAATTTAAACAAAGTTCACAATGGTGTTCTTGTAGAGACCCTTATGTATGGAAGCCTAGCATAGAACTAGCAAAAGTAGAATAAATGTTAATATTTTTGTGAATGTATACTTATACTTGTATACGAAATCCTGGATTTTCACCAAAGGGTGGTTAATTCAAATTTCATGAAAATCATTCTCCATAGATGGCGTTAGTGGGTCGATTGTATAGTTTAATCTTGAAAAGATTCACAAGTGCAATCAAATCTACATAGATGGCCAATTGAAACTGACACCTGAAGATAGATATGGATTTGAAGTATATATACATCTTCCAAAAATTTGTCATGCATGATCATAATAACAAAAAGGTGGAATGGGGAATGTTGTAATTACATAAAGCGTGCGCTTAACCCAACCAATGACAGGTCGTAAGTCCCGTAAACACCTTGATCATCCATATTCAGTTTCCAGTTTGCGTCTTCGTCTCTATTGAGATACAATTAAATTAGAATAAATGTAGTAAAAATTAGATATCTTAAACGAATGTGAGGAAATCCTATGTTTGATACAGTGTGAAATTAAAATATAAATGAATGAGGTGCGAATGAAAGTGTTATGAACAAAAATAAAACGTCAGTTTTCTAGAAAGTTTATTATATTTGATGGGAATGATATGTTTTGCTCTTCTAAGGCATTATCAAATATTCGATAATGCCTTTGAAGGGCATTTAATAATGCCTTAGAAGGGCGAAACATGTCATTTCCATAAAATATAGTAAACTTCTAGAAAACTGATGTTTTCATTTGTATTAATTATTTAATATGGAGTTTTACATCATTGTTCAAGAAACAGTGAATAATGAAAGGATCATTAAGTGTCCAACATGGAAAAAACGAATGAATATTAAATGATAAAAAAAAGTATACGTTAACGATGTAAATGGAACTAGAAATAGAAGAAGATCGACAAAAACGTGTCACGATCAAATAAATCAAATATTGAATGTCGGCCACGTGAGGAGTCTGAGAAATCTACGTGCACGGCACGATGTATAACTAACTAACTAACTAACCATCACGCCGTCTCCCCGAAGGGGTAGGCAGAAAAAATGGACTGCCACACTTTTCTTTCCTGATATATTTCTCTCGCTTCCTCAACATTCATACATCGTGTCATGCACGCGCGTCGATTTCTCTGACTCCTCACATGGCCGACATCCAATATTTGATTTATTTGATCGTGCCACGTTTTCCTCTGTCTCACTCTATTTCTGGTTCCATTTACATCATTAACATATAATTTTTTTACCATTCTTTCTTCATTCGTTCTTTCCATATGTCCAAACCATCTTAATGATCCTTTCATTATTTTGTTCATGACACCATCATTCGCACCGCATTCACTTCTTATATTTTCATTCGACACTCTATCATACACAGAGTATCCACAAATTCGTCTAAGATATCTCATTTCTACTGCATTTATTCTACCTATGAAATAATACTATTTAAAAACGTTATCTTTAAAGCATAGTTCTTGACATTTTGAGATATGAATGAAAAACTTTCGCGTTCTTACACAAAAACGTATGTATTAAGATATCATCTGAAACACATTTGAAACGAATGCTTTTAAGCGGAATCGTCTCAAATAATATCAGAATTTACAATTCCAGATTCTAAATCTGGAATACAAAAACGAGACATTACTCTTTACTTCTATGTTTACATTATGGAAGAAGTTCTTCTAACTAGCCTCTAATCTGTTCTGTATTCAAATTTCTCAAAACTTGAATTTCGCTTCAATCAACGAAAATATTATTATTAGTCGATTTACATACAACTACTATCAAACCGAAAACTGCCTTTTCAGATATTCGTCCTTACATTATTATTCTTACTATATTTATTTTATCTGATTTGCAAAAAGTATTATTGACAAAAATTCATGAAATTTAATTGTATCTCAATAGAGACAAAGATGCAAACTTGAAACTGAATATGGATGATCAAGGTGTTTACAGGACTTATGACCTGTCATTAGTTGGGTTAAGAGCACGCTTTATGTTATTACAACATTCCCCATTCCACCTATGTTTATGACCATGCATGACAAATTTTTGGAAGTTGTATATATGCTCCAATCTATACTTATCTTTACATGTCAGTTTAGCCATCTATGTAGATTTGATTACACATGTCAATCTTTTTTAAGATTAACCTATATAATCCACCCAGCAACGCCATCTATGGAGATTAATTTTTAGCATTTAGCAAAAATTCACGCGTTAGTTTTTTTACGTTTCAATCTTATTCATTGATTTGCAGCAAATTTTGATGCCACTTGGGCTTTTAATGTGGTAGTTTCCCGATGCTTTCCATGTGTTTGTACAAAATAGGTTTCTTCTTATTCTTTCCACGTTTCCTCATTACTGAGGGTCGTAATCTATGAAGCTACGCGCACTTAAAATAAAACACCTCCAATTCTCTCTATTATCCGCTCAATCGACACTCAGTGCTTTTTTAACCCTGACAAAGCTTCAGCAAAAGTGAAACCGGTTGGTTTTTAAAAAAAAATTTGGTGTAAAAACAAATTAAGAATGTATTCATATTATAGTTAATAATGCCACACCACAAATTAAGTACTTCACACAAAAGAGTACTTAAATTTTCTTTTATAAAGTAAGTAGTAGTAGGCAGAGAGAATGGACCGCCACACTACTCTATCCTGGCAAACCTCTCTAGATTCCTCCACATTCATAAAACGAGTCATGTCAATTTCTCCGATTTATAGCATATGTTCTACCACACATGCATCTGAGGGACCTCATCTCTACAACATTTATTCTGCTTTCATCCGTCTTCTGCAGTTCAATGTTTTGCTTCCATACATTAGCGATGGGACCAGAACTCTATTTTGAACGGCCGTTTTCGCTTTCATTGATAAAGGTTTATACATATAACTAAATATAAGAAACAAAGTAAAGTAAAAGCCAGTGTTCTGCCAGTTGGTACTTGAAACTATAACATTGTCCAAACAAAGTGCCGAGAAACTACGAGTGACCCAAAGAGCCATGGAAAGAACCATATTAGGAATAAGCCTAAGAGACAGAGTCATAAACGATACTGTGAGAGAAAAATCATAGGTCACTGACATCATCCACCGGGTAGCGACTCTAAAATGGCAATGGGCAGGTCACGTAGCCAGAAGCTCGGACGAAAAATAGACAAGAAGACTGCCGACTTGGAGACCGTGGACGGCAAAGAGCAGTGCAGGGCGACCACAACTACGGTTGAAAGATGATCTGAACAGACATGTCGGAATAACCTGGATGCAGTCTGCACAAGACAGAGTGACATGGAAGCGAATGGAGGAGGCTTTTGTCCAGGAGTGGGCGGAAATAGACTGAAGAAGAAGAAGAAAATAAAATAAAGTAATTATTTTCAATCTGTTAATGGTACAATCAAAAGGCTTGAAAAACAATAAAAAAATATAGGTTATTAAACGATGTAAAAAAAAAGCTTTATAAATAGCTGAGATTCCAAGCGGCTAATATCAAGTGTATGACTTATTTTCCAATATTTATACATGATTAACGTATTCATGCAGAGTTGTACAATTATTTCGCGTTGTTGGATTTGTAGTCAAGTTCACTACCCCGTTGTGAATTCCTTCCTTCGGGGGAGGGAGGCTAAAAGCTTTTTCATGAGTAAACAAGTTGGTGCGGTAGGCGGTTGGAGTTAAACAAGAATTTAAAAAGATTTGCGACTTTTCAAATTGTCCATCCTAAGTAAATACACAGAGCGAAACTATGCCGCTTGAAATATTGTGTTTACAAAGGGTCATTGGGAGTTTTTGTTATTGCTTCAATGTCTCTATTCCAAACAGAATGTAATGAAAAAACAGAGGTAATTAAAATGTACGCTTATTACTCCGTATCGCGAGTAATGCTTACAGTAGTTATTAAAGCTTAAAATGTGTTTTTATACTATTTGCTTTTATTTTCGCTCCATATTTATGTTTTCATTATTTTAAATGGGTTCGCTTTATTTGGTTTAATGAAAAAGATTTAATAAACAATTGAAAAAACTTAAGGTCAATGTATCAAGCTTTTTCCACTTTCAATATTTTACTTTATCATCATCATCATCGTCAGCTTTTAGTCGTCCAATGTCAGACATAAGCCTCCCTTCCCAACTTCTACAACTCGCCGAAAATTTTATCGTAGATTTAAATTGAACAACGGTAATGTTTATATCTGTTGGCTGTTGGAAGAGGGGGTCAAGTCAAGAAGATTGATAGGAGAATACAGCTCGGTTGGTCTGCATTCGGAAGGCTGGGCAACATCTTCATGTCGGACATGCCACAAAATTTAAAAACAAAAGTGCTGGACCAGTGTGTGTTACCTGTGATGACCTATGGATGCGAGACATGGACGTTAACTAAAGAAGCAATGCACAAAATCAAATTTGCACAACGGGTCATGGAAAGATCCATGTTGGGTATCTCGCTTAGAGACCATATACCCAACGTGGAGATTAGAAGACGCACCAGGGTATGTAGGGATATGCATTGCGAGGATGAAGTGGCAGAGGTCTGGTCATGTGTGTCGATGGGATGATGGAAGATGTAGCCAGAGGGTTACTGAATAGAGGTCAAGGTTGGGCCAGAGAAGTTCCGGGAGACAGCCAACCAGGTGTAGCAATGATATTGTGCAGACGACGCGCGGGAAGGACCTGGAGAACACTGGCGAGAGACCGATAGAGATGGCGTGGGAGTAGAGAGGCTAACGTCCAGCAGTGGATGGAGACAAGCTGAATAAAAAATAATTTATTTAACTAAACTAACTAACTAACCATCACGCCATTTCCCCGGAGGGGTAGGCAGAGAGGATGGATCGCCACACTGGCCTGTACTGGCATACCTCTCGGGCTTCCTCTACATTCATACATCGTACCATGCACGCACGTCGATTGTTCCGACTTCGAATGTGGCCGCCTTTTAGTAGTTGATTAATTTGGTCATGCCATCTTTTCCTCGGTCGTCCTCGGCTTTTTTTCCCACTCACGCTGCTTGCGTACAACTTTTTAACCATTCTACTCTCATCCATTCGTTCCATATGTCCGAACCATCTCAGGGATCCTTTTAATTTTATTCATGATGCAGTCATCTGCATCATTATTTTTATTATTTTTTTTAATACAATATAAAAAATAATTTATTTCTTATTTTAAATCCATGGTGTCTGGCTTTTAAAAAACTCAGTTGAAAAATTATTTCCAAATATCGCACATGAAAAGCTCGGATTTGGAAAGATCTAAAGAAAAAAACATAATGAAGAGGGGTGAAACTTGGAATTAGATGTTAACCAAGTGTAATAGTGTGCTGCTGACGATGCGCCACAACTGTTGATACGCTTATAATCGGTATCCAAAACGGGGCCGAAATTTCGGTCATAATTCAAAAACTTTTACTGAACAATCGCTTCTACTTGATCTCCAGACTCTTTGAGATGTAATTTTCATTCATCGTCCCACCAACAGCGGCGGGGCCCTTCACAGAGCCCTTAGCACCGTGAACATGGAAATAAAGTAATCGTCGTTAAATAATAAATAAAAATGAATAACTAAGGTGTCCTCCAAGACGCAGTCAGAAAAATAGACCATGAACGTTTTTTCCTGACATACTTCTCTGGATTCCTTTACATTTATACATCGTGTCATGTTCGATCGTCGATTCCTCGCCAGGCTGACATTCATAATTTTGTATTATAATCATAAATATATTGATTGTTTCTTGAACTATGATGTAAAACCTTTTTGGCAGAGTGGTTCTGACTGCCATACCGAAGGTCCCGAGTTCGATTCCCGATGGCAGCGTAATTGTTACACTGTTTTTATACTGGTGTAGAATTCACGCGAATAGAATAGCGATATATGAGATATGAGAATCAATATAATAGCTATAAAAAAACAAAATGTATACGGAAATTGGGTTCAAATGACCCGTTGTGTAAAAAAACATAATAAATAATTAATACGAAATAAAACGACTCTTTTCTAGAAGTTTTTTTATATTTTACGTGAATGATATGTTTTTCTTATACAAGGCATTATCAAATGTGATAATTTGATAATGCTTTAGACAGGCGACACATGTCATTCATTTGAAATATAAAAAAACTTCTAGAAAACAGACATTTTCATTCGTATTAATCAAACAAATCAATGCCGTTTCCCCGGAGCGGTAAGCAGAGATAATGGACCGCCACACTATTCTATCGTGGCACACATCTCCAGCTTCCTCCACATTCATACAACGAGTCATAAACGCATATCGATTCTACCGACTTCTAACATGACCAACCTTTAAAATTTGATTAATTTGGTCATGCCATGTTTTCTTCGATCTGTCTCCACTCCATTTACATCATTAACGTATTCTTTCTTAGCCATTCTTTCTCCACCCATGCGGTCCATATGTCCGAACCAACGCAGCGATCCTTTCATTTTTTTTTCATAATACCTTATCCCGCTCTACATTCCTTTCTTATATTGTTCTGTCGTATATTGTTCTATCACACATACATCTTAGGGACCTCATCTCTACCACATCAGTCATGCTTTGCTTCCATACATTAGGGTTGGGACCAGAACTCCATTGTAAAATGTTTTCGCTTTCATTGATAAATTCTTATTTCACTATTTCTTACTCCATTCAAATCGTTAATGTATTCTTTGTATATAAATCTTTATTTATTCATTCTTTCCGTATGTCCAAATAAAATTAAAAGAACCTTTCATTATATCGTTAATAACTCATTCGCACTGCATAACCTTATTTCTACAATATTAATTGTACTTTCATCCTTGTTATGCCACGTCGATACATAAAAGTCAGTATAATGTTACCTTTGGGAATGGTGCATTTATAAATCTTCAATTTTATAATTAAAAAAAACGTTGAGTGAGTTAGTTTTTATTTTAATCTTGAAGTCTGTGTTGATAGACAACTGTTATCAAGGCAAAACATGTTACTTTTAAATAAATCTTAACTTGCATAAAACGTATGTTTTTATCAGTATCATTGGTGGATATTGGAAAAATTAAAAAAAAAACTAAAAAATATGGAAAAATATTTTTTAATAGTATAAGACGTGTCGAAATGTATGTAAGCAGAATATTTTTAATGTTTATTCTAGAAGAACCCACTCTAGGACCATTGCAGAAGTATGGTGGGCCCTCAAGCATCTGCCGCCGCCCCTGGCTTAGGGGACATTTTTCAAACGGCTGTATTTATTATCGCCATCTTGGAACTTTTGCAATTTATCTCACAAATCATACAAGTTCTCGGGATGTAAAAAATATCGCGAATAATTTTGCTGGCATTACAATATGCTAGAAAATATAGTTAATCCAATAAAAACAATAACATTTTAAAGCGGTATTAAAAAGCACTATTCCTAAATTAAATAATAGTACAGGTTAGATATTTTATCACCATTAGCATTAGCAGTAGGCATTAGTCGTCCAGTGGGACAAAGGCCTCCTTTCTCGACCTCCACAACTCTTTATCTCTCGCCACACCGCCATTGACCTCCTTCCAATCATTTCTGCCATACCATCTTGCTTGTGGTCTGCCCGTGTTTCTATGGCCGGTTCTCGGTCGCCACTTTAGAATGCGTCTGGTCCACCGATTTTTCGTTGTTTTCACTCTATGACATGCCCAATTACAATTCAACTATGGTTCTTTCGACGATATTTTGTAAGATTTGTAACAAAGATAATTCTCACAAAATATCATCAATATGCCAATAATATAAATTCACCTCCCCATCCCCCCCACCCCCCAAAGTTGGCAATCACTGCAGTAAATACATCTCTGTCCGATGACATGGGTTTTTATTGACCCAATAAGCTCTCGTTAATATTCTGACTTCGATACTCTGTCTATTTTTCACGTCTACATGTGACATACTTATTTTGTTTAGTTTATCTCGTTCTATTAACCTTCAAAACATGTCGAAAAAATAAACTTAAAAGAGGAATAAACAGTGTTCTAATTCATATAAAAATAGATTTGAACTTAACTTAAATATTTTAACTGTGAAACTTGGTGTTAAGACTGTGGAATTCCAAACACTGTATTTTCCCCTTTTGAGTGTATTTTTCTCAACAAGTTTTGAAGACTTTGCACCTTTATCATCGGTAGAATGATATAAATCAGTTTATAACGTTCTTTCTATGATGTTATAAAGCCTTCGAAACATGTCTAGAAAAATAAACTCAAAAGAGAAAACTCAGTATGTTAAAAAATTCGTTGAATATTTAGAGTAAACTACCCCAAGATTAAACAATTTTGATGAATTCCCAGTACATGTATACAACTCCAAGTGTGACTGCTTTCTACATTATAAGTTTATAATCAAATGATTGTTCTTTGTGTAATATGACATAACTTCTATGCTTCCCTCTTATTCAAGTTTTAATTAACAAAATAATTTATTCCAGATGGGATCAAGTATTACCCATAATAAAGAGAGTACGCTTGTACGAAAGCCTGCAACTTCTAAAAGATCTCATTTCCCGAAGAAAGTTAATATATTATGTATGTAAATTAAATAATTCATAGAGATGAACACGTGAGTCGCAGTCTTGGAAATTTTCCTCGCTCTGCGCCGCACTCAATAAGAGGGATGGTTATTATTTTAATCGATTTCGTGTTTCGATTACAAAAATTGATTTCATGGTTTAATTAAAAGCAGACTTCCGCAAGTTTCATAATCTACATAAATACCAAAAATTTCAAAAGTAGACTTGTAGAAAATGTTTACGCAATAGAAGGCACTTGCAAAAGCTTTCTTGTGTTGGATGCTTCGCTTGAGATAAATATTTTTTATTGTCATGTTTCTAAGGCATATGAGGACAACCTTCCTGGCTAAGTGGCAAGACCTACTGACACACCGAAGGTTCCGGGTTCGATTCTCGACGATGACAGTATGATTGTTACATTGTCTGGTGTAGAATTCACCTAACAATAAAATGGCAATAGTATTTATTGTTTCTTGAACAATGATGTAAAACTCCATATAAAATTATTAATATGTATGAAAAACGATAGTTTTCAAGGAGTTTTAAAAATGTGTTTTGAAAACGCCTTAGAAGGGCGAAACATGTCATACATAAATATTATAATAAAAATCCTTCAAAACTATCGTTTTTCATACATATTAATAAATAACAATAGATTAGCTACCTTTTTTAAATTTAATTGTATCTCAATAAAGACATTCATTGTTATTGGAAGTTGTATATGTTAATAAAGTAGTTTGCCAAAATGCTAAAAATCATTCTCCATAGATGGCGTTGCGTTAGTGGGTGGATTATATAGGTTAATCTTAAAAGATTGATTAGTATAATCAAATCTACATAGAGGGCCAATCAAAACTGACACGTGAAGCTATCTTCACGTGCCTATGCATGGATTTGGAGTATATATACAACTTCCAAAAATTATCATGCATGATCATAATAACAATGGTGGAATGGGGAATGTTATAATTACATAAAGCGTGCGCTTAACCCAACCAATGACAGGTCATAAGTCCTGTAAACACCTTGATCATCCGTATTCAGTTTCCAGTTTGCTTCTTCATCTCTATTGAGATACAATTAAATTTAAAAAAGGTAGCTAATCTATTGCTATTTATTAATATGTATGAAAAACGAAAGTTTTTAAGGATTTTTATTATAATATTTATGTATGACATGTTTTGCCCTTCTAAGGCGTTTTCAAAACACATTTTTAAAACTCCATGGGTGAAAATCCAGAATTCGTGTACAAGTATAAGTATACATTCACAAAAAAAAAAAAAAAAAGATTAGCTACCTATTGGGCTACCATAAGGATTGGGTTCAAGTAACAACGTGGAAAGCAACGGGAAACTACTATATTAAAGATTCAAATAGCATTCCTTAAACCACCAAAAGTATTACACTATGCTACAAGCCAATCCATTGGATTGAAACTATGTTAGATGAGGCATATGTGCTGTTTAAATTAGAACATTTTGTACACAATAATAAATTAAACAAATTGTTTTGTTTGTTATTTCAGTAGCAATTTATAATTTTTCTTGTTTTAAAATCGATATTATATAATAGTTACAATCCCCCATCTCTATTACAATACAGAGCATATAGATAAGCGGATGCTTTTAAACCAGGTTTAACTCCGATGTGGTATTATTTCAACTGTGGCACCGGTGTACCGTTTTTAGGGGTGTATTTTTATTTATCCTAAATCGATTTTTCCCATCTTCGTCCATTTTAATTAACGACGGCAGTCAAGCTTGTAATCTTATATGTATATTTTATTAATATGAATAAAAACGTCTCTTTTCTCGAAGTTTTTATGTAAACGACATGTTTCGAGTGTCTAAGACATTATCAAACGTCTTCTTCTAGAAAACAAACATTTTCATACTAGTGTTTTTACGTGAAGTTTAACATCATTGTTTAAGAAAAAATAAATCTATTTATATAAAAAAAATATGTTTGTCTGTGTGTCCTCGACGATCGATCGACGACCGCTTTAAATTTTTGACACAACGTTGCACTAGAATACGCGCGTGTTTTTGTATACCTGCTCTTCTTTTTCTCCTACTTCTTATATTAGAAAAAAACGATCCCTTCTAAATTTTGACGCACGTATTTTTATATACTTTTCTCAACAGTAAAAGCGCCATATGTTAAACTTAAATGTAACAGCAACATAATCAACGGTTGTTGCGCATTTTTCATTTCATTTTTAATGTATACGTTTGTATTGTGTTTTTATATATCTTTATCTACAATATATAAATAAAAATGTAAATGTTCGTGTTCGACATTTAAAATCTCCGAAATTTATCCAAGGGACTACTAAGAACATCGGAGATGAAGGTCCTAAGATCAATTACTGGAAAAACTCTCCGAGATCGTGTTTGCAACGTAGATATAAGAAAAACTTGCAAAATAGAGGATATAGTTCAGTGGAGTAGATCCAGAAGAAGATACTGGAAAGACCATGTAGCCCGAATGGATGGTGACAGACTTGCATATACAGCCGCTTATGAAATCCCATCCGGACACCGCCCCCCTGGAAGACCGCCTAAGAAATGGAGAGACAGCTGGATCTCATCATCTGACGAGATATGATTTCTGTGTCACAGATCGTCAGATCTATTAAAAGAAGAAAGTTATGCACCGATAGCTTTGAAATTTCAACACAACGTTGCATTCGAATATACGCGTGTTTTTACTCGATTGATAGATATCGTTTTCTCGGGAGTTCCAGACCGGAAGTTATCAACCCGTTGGTAATTCTTTCATGGATGTTGAGGTTGGATATTGTGGAATGGAAAGAGGAGTTTTTTTGGCGGATGTGGTGGATTGAGCCCGACATTTGGACCTGACTACCAGGGTAGGAAGGACTAGAGGACAGGGGCCGAGGTCATGGGTGGAGACCAAGGGTCGATGCAAAGAAATGGCCTTGGGTGGAGCCCGGTTGGACCTGTGTACAAAACCAAATGGGGCGACAGTAGCCTCGGGTGTTGGTCTGCGGTTTCGGATGGAAAACATTGATTCATCATTTGGGACCATTTTCAATTTAACCAAACTATAAATCTACATATTTTTACATACATTTAACGTTAAGCCTTCCCGGATATAATATTAGAAATAACTTTGCGTACATAAATCTTTCTACGAGAAATTTAATTCCTCTTAATTATTTAAGAATTAATTTTAACGAACAATTTTATTAAAGTATATATATTTTAAAAGCTCTAAGTAATATTCTGTAATTAAAACCTCTCCACCAACGCCTCTATATCTACTAGCATAATCAATCTTCCGCTTTCAGAGTATGTAGTATTTTATATAACTTAGCCACAAAAGCATTATAATACATTACTTATAAAGTTAAAACACGGTTAACCTTATAAAAATTAAAGTCACACTTGCTGGTATTAGTAACTTCTGTTTAAGTAACGTGTGTAAAAGTCTATTCCTTATTATTATTATTATTTTGTTGAAAAAACTCCTTACATCATTACAACGCGAGCCAAATCGATGTAAAGGATGAAATAAATAATGTGCTGGAGGATGTTGATCTTTTTATTCCCGATAGATATCTCCGACAGCGACCTGCCGCCAGAACCAATCTGCCTCTGGTGACACCGGTGGGAAGAGCAATTAGTCTGCTGAACGCGATGACTGAATTATACTTATATACGATAGAACTAGATGTTAACTACCCTTCTTTTACATAGTACCCATTGCACGTTTTCTATGTGTTCAAATTAAATGAGTCATAAATTTCGTCCTCCAGTAAAACATAAATTTTAATTTGAAATTGGAATTGCTATTTATAAATACAATATTTTCATTTGTATGCACGGCGCATTGAGGAATACCCTCTTTCTATCTCGGCTTAGAGCGAGATAGAAAGAAGGTGACGATTTCCCTACGGCATGTGCTAGCTCCAATATAATTCAGTCTATTTTTAACAGTGGCGGCGTGAAATACGATAATTCAATTATTAAAATCAGGAAAAATGGTTTTTAAAAAATGGTCATTCTTCAAATATCTGGTGAGATGTTAATATTTACTGACTGGAAAACTAAATCGTGATCATTATATTGCATCCAAGGGAGATAAATAGTTTCTTTGCATATTATTATTGTTATTATTATTATTATTATTTTGATGAATCGCTCTTTACATCATTACAGCATGAGCCAAATCGATGTAAAGGGTATTATAGCTATCAAAGTGATTCTCGTGACATGTGATAAGTAGCTAAACTATTGCCATTTTATTGTGACGTGAATTCCACACCAGACCAAAGACAGTGTGACAATCACACTGCCCTCGCCGGGAGTCGAACCCGGAACCTTCGGGGTGGCAGTCAATGCACTTACCACTCGGCCACGAAGGTCGTCAACAACAAACCATCACGCCGTTAATCCGCAGGGGTAGTCAGAGAGAATGGACCGCCAAACTACTCTATCCTGGCACACCTCTCTAGATTCTTATACATTTATTCAACGAGTCATACACGCACGTCGATTCTTCTGACTTTTAATATTACCAACCTTTACAATTTGATTAATTTGGTCATGCCATGTTTTCCACGGTCTGCCTCGACCCCGTATTCCATTTACATCATTAACGTATACTTTCTTTACCATTATTTTCCATCCATATGCTCCATATGTCCGAATCAACGCAGCGATCCTTTCATATTTGTTTTCATAATACCTTCTTCCGCTCTACATTTCTTTCTTATATCAGCATTTGAGATTCTGTCGTTAATCGTTCTACCACACGCACGTCTTAGGAACCTCATCTTTACCGCATTTATTCTGCTTTCATCGTTCTTCTGCCAGTTCCATGCTTCGCTTCCATACATAAGCTTCGACGACCTTCGTGGCCGAGTGGTAAGTACATAGTCTGCCACCCCGAAGGTTCCGGTTTCGATTCTTATACGTATACTTTCTTTACCATTTTGTTTTCGTTAATTCTAGCCATGTGTAAATCCACCTTAATGATACTTTCGTTTCTTTTGTTCATGAAACTTTCAATCGCATTGTATTCACTTCTTATATAAGTGTTGTATTTGGCACTCTCTCTAATACCGAGTTATCACACATTCGTCTACGAGATCCCATTTCTCATTTCTACTGCATTTATTCTATTTTCATCTTTCTTTTGCCAGTTCTTTGCTTCACTTCCATACATAAGAGTCGGTACAAAATACCATTATGCAGTGCCATCTTATTTTTTTAGACGTTCTTTCCATTATTATGTAACTTAATTCCTTATTTAGTGGTTTCCGCATTTCTCTTCCTTTAATAAGGGTTTTACAAAAAATTAATTGTTTACCTGATACATTAAAGGGTCGAAACCATTTTAGAAAAACTTTTTTAATTTGCCCTTTACATTTCTTTTGAAGTGGAATTACATCGTGTTTACCACTTTCCATTTGTGACCGCATGTGAACATAAAGACCCTCGCAAAAAGTTTTACTTCCCAAATTTCACATACCGCCTCTGCCATCCGTATCGTATCGCGAGGAGTTCACACAATCCATTCCACGGCGTCGTGTTGAGGACTTCAGTCTGGGACGCTAAAGAAGCCTTTTTTTAGAAATATGTGGGACTGGTGCCTGGGGAATTATTCTTTAAATAAAACTAAACTTCGAGACTAAAACTTGAACAAAAATTATTACAATACAAAATATATTGAGGCACTCTCAGGAGGATAAAGGAAATAAAATATAAATTTCTTTTCATGTATTGCCAAAGGGGAAATTAAAATAAAAGCTACACTTAGCTTCAGATGTTTTGTTTTGATTTGTTTTTTACACTAAATAATAATCAACTACTTACGCTTTTGCCTTTTTTTCGACAGCGACCGGTTTCGCCGGGCTCGCTGGCATCGACAGACTGTTGACACTGTTATTAACTAACTATTTTATATACATATCAAATCAAATCAAATCAAATCAGTTTATTAACTCAAAAGACATTACAAACAAGAAACTGTTTAAGGCATCTATTGAGTACAGGTAAAATATTATAAAAATACGGCATAGTACCAAAAACGCATTAGAGATGGTTCGAAATTAGGAAGATAAGATATTTTCTAAAGTCAAGAGTATTTGTCCCCTGAACGTACCTTCACTAATATGAAAGACGTCGATCTCCCGATTAATTTAAAGAAATGGGTTATGAGATGCCCATCTCTTCGAAGCTGTAAATAATTGATTCCGAGCATTCCTAAAAGAAATGCCGATTATGTTTTTTATTAGTTAGTTATATATAGATCAGGGGTGGTTAACTTATTTATTCATAAAATACAAATGAGACATAACAAACGAATAACATTTAGGCGACTCATTTGGACACAAAACGGTGTTACAATGATAAGAGAAAACAACATGAAACCAAAATATCATACATATCAGAAGGAACTCAAATATGTCGACGTCAGTGAGGCAGTACTCTTTCCAGAATTTGTAATATTTTTTTATGAATACTGCCTCCCTAACACTGAAAATGTCGAAATCCGAGACGATTAGATTCAACGTCCGAATCGCTCTTCCTACTGGAATCACCAAAGGCAGGTTGGTTCTGCGTGACGGAGAAAAAACAATTGATGTCGGCGCTGTCCAGGTAATTGGTAAACATGTTTGTGTGACATGACAGTCATAGATTCCGGGTTGGGTTCCTGAAAAGCCAAGATCGAACACAAAACAAGACAGATGATATTATTTTATATGTATTTTTTTTATATATAATTATTATTAACACGAACAATTTTACTGAAATCTCTTGAAAGTTCATTTAAAATAAAATATAAATTATATTATGTTTTTGAACTACTTGTCTTTATTTCGACAGCAGCCAGTTTCACCAGGCATTAAAAAACTGTATTGATTGATAAATTCTATTATTTAATTGATTTAATTCTTCTTCTTCCTCTTTTTCTTCTTAACCTTATTGTAGATCTTGCGATCCGTTTATACAGGATATCAAACTTCTTCCTGTCCAGCCTTCCCTCCATCTCTATAATGGTCGACGGCTCTCTGGAATATCGTGATTTAAGATCTTGTATCCTCGCTGGATCCATCCTCTTGATGTGGTCCTTCCAGAATCGTCTTCTCATATAATTATTTTGAAAATCTTCTTCTTCTTCTTAGTTAAGGCTTAGTGGCCTATTTCTTTAGAGGAATTGGCCTCCTGCGAGGTCGACTCCCAGCTGTCCAGATCCATCTCTTGGTGGTCTGCCTTGGGGTTGGCCGTGCAACACAATGGGGGGAGTCTGGATGAATCTGGATGGATTTAAATAATATTTTTCTTAAATAGTCCATTGTTTTGGCCTATCATACTTTAGCATTAAAAACTTTTCAATTAAAAAAATATTTTATGTGTCACAATTGTATTTTTATTTTACGCGACAGCTGTTTCGTCAACCTATGTTGACATCATAGGTGTCACAATAATATATCAAAATGATATATTATAATGATAAATTTTGTCCGCGAACTACGAAAAACTGTCGCGTAAAACAAATATACAATTATGATACATTAAACATTTTTTTTTAATTTAACAGTTTATAATATTTTTTTTATTTCGCATCCATTCATTCTGGATCCATCCTCTTTATGTGATCCATGCAGAATCGTATTCTCAATTAATTATTTTAATAATCTTTTTCTTCTTCTTAGTTAAGCCTTAGTGGCCTATTTCTTAAGAGGAAATGGCCTCCTGCGAGGTTGACTTCCAGCTGCCGATCCATCTCTTGGTGGCCTGCCCGTCTATCTTGGGGTTGTCCATGCAACATAATGAGAAGGAAGTCTGGGTGGATTTCAATAATATTTTTCTTATTTCACAAGAAGAGCTAGGATTATTTACTGGATTTTACCCATTGCGGGTTATCATTTTAAAGGATTAATTGTATCTCAATAGAGACGAAGATGTAAATTGTTTTTATTAAACAGAATATGGTAGTCGAGGCGTTTACAGGACTTATGACCTGTCATTGGTTCGGTTAAGCGATCGCTTTATGTTAACAACATTCCCCATTCCGCTCTTCTTAAGTATTTGAATACATTCAAGAAAAAAATAAAAAGCTTTTTAATTTTTATTTAAGATGTGTAAAAAGATGAGAGGCATTAAAAATGAAGAATAAAGAAACTATATAAAGAGGTTACAGTCAGAGAGCACATCTCGCTAGAAAGAGCAACGTTGCCATACAAAAAAATCTCGCTTCGTGCACCCCCACGTCTACTCATTCCATCGGCAGTTTCTCTAGTTAGTGCGATACAACTCGAAAAGGGTGGATTTCTAAAACTCGGCGAGGAATTACGAACTAACTTTTGTATGCGGTTTTTCAATATCGCTCCACCGCACTCAAACAGTTAATGGATTCATCGCCCCTCTTGCATGGCCCCACTGAAAGTCCGAAGTTGTTCTTCAAAAGAAGAATGAAAGGTTAAATCGGGCAGTGAAAAAGCATTTTGTTTTATTGTAAAGTGCAACCATTAAGGTTAAGTGTAATTTGGAGCTCATACACAACAAAACAAATACATAATAAAAATCTAGAACAACAACAACAAACCATCACGCCGTTTCCCCGCAGGGGTAGGCAGAGAGAATGGACCGCCACACTACTCTATCCTGGCACACCTCTCTAGCTTCCTCCACATTCATACATCGAGTCATACACGCACGTCGATTCTTCCGGCTTCTGACATGACCAACTAAAATCTAGAATACAAAAATCTAGAATACAACCATTATTTTATTAAATTAATTATAATTCGATTTATTTAATTCGATTAATTTAATAATGATCTTTAGTCCACAATGATATTTAATAAACTAATGATCTTTAGTCGACAAACTGTTCCAGACGCGCGTCTTGCTTTGAATGGAGTTAATGTGGAGAGAGTTGCAAAATTCAAGGATATAACAGAAAACCTCGACCCAGATGTTGAAATCAAATGCAGAATAGAAACAGCTCATGCTGCCTTTAATAAGATGAGAATTTTTTTTTGCGATGATAATATTAATTTAAAATTACGACAAAGAATGGTCAGATGCTATGTTTGGTCAGTGCTGCCGGGGTGGAGTCTGTAACGTAACAATTACTATTTCTTGTTTATTTTCGGTTATCTCAATATTCAGCGTTTAGCTCTCGACTCCATTCAAACCCCTAGTTCCCGTTTTTACCACCAGAGTGCTACTTTAGACTCTTGTTCCCGCGCGCTTCGCGGATTTGGCGCTAAATTCACCCCGATGTGTGCGCCCTCTGCAGTTGACTCTCAGCCCCTTCTGCGCAACCCCTTCTGCGCAGCCCATACGGGCCCACTTCACTTCGCTTTGAGCTGTCAACTTCGCCGAATCGATTGGAGGATCGCCGATTCGACCCGCGATTTTTCCTGATGGGATAATCCGCTTTCATCTAGCCTCATCCGCCATGGAACAACTTCGAGCAAGGTATTTGAGATACTTGCCATCGTGCCCATAAAATCTGTGGCATTATTTCAGGTTTTCCACCAACTTGTCCTGCACTATGGCGATGCCAAAAGTGCATATCCGCTCCCAGCCCGTTTGTCAAGCCCGACCTTGCTGCGATTGATTCCCTCTGCCACGGTCCGAGCCATCCTCTGCTCCCGAAATTGCCGCCCACGTGTTGTCGCACATCATGTCCCGACAACGTGGTAGACCTCACCACCATGCGGAACTGCGAGGACCACTTCTTCACGCCGCTTCAGACAGCACCAACAGGTTAGGGAACCTCGTGTCTGCCAGGTGACGCTCTAAATATTGATTTGCTGACCCACCATCTTCTGGTCAGCGTCGCTGATAACGTCTACGGACGATGTCGCCGGTCGATGTCCTGACGAGCACGCCATCGAGGAATCGCCTCAAACAGCCTCTTCATTCTTTCATCATGTGCCTTTTTTTATGTATTCGTACGACATCTCTAGCCCCTAGATAATAATTTTAACTATTTTATGTGTTACAATAAACCCTCATGTATTCCGTGATATGTCTTTAGTTACACCTTTCCCTATTCGAATGACAAGCAGCCGGAAAGTATCTCACGAGAAAACCGGAGATCTAAGGGCCCGCTCTCTGCGCTAGCCGAGGTAGGGAGATAGCCATTACAAGTCATGGACCCTTAAAGTCAATATTATGAACCGATTAGAGGCCTTTGAGATGTGGATACACCGAAGGATGTTTCGCATCTCCTGGACTGACATGGTCAGCAACACAAACGTTCTCCATAGAGCCAGAGTTGACAGAGAGTTGTTGACCAATATCAAAGTCCGTAAGGTGTCCTACTTGGGCCATGTTCTGAGAGGCGAATAATACTCACTGTTACATCTGATCTTAAAGAGTTAAATTTAGGGTCGACGAGGTGTTGGGAGAAGGCAGGTTTCCTGGCTGAGGAATATCCGAGAGTGGACAGGTCTGAGGACCGTGGAGGAGCCGTTCCGAGCTGCCCAGGACGAGAAGGCCTACTCAAGGGTGATAGTCAACGTTGGGGAAATCTGACAGGACACAGAAAGAAGAAGAAGATGAATTTAATAATTTCTGAGTCTCCGAGACAAAATTAGAAATGAAGAAATAAGACGCCGATCCAAAGTTGCCAATATCATAGATCGTCGTGGAGCTAAATTAGCAATAAGCTGGACGTATAGCAAGACTGGGCAATACCCGATGGATATCCAAAATAACTCAGTGATGGCCTTGGACAAAGAAAAGGACTATCGACAGACCACCTAAAAGAGCAGTGGAGAAAAGAAGGCTGAAAAAGAAGATAAAGAAGGTCTATAAGACAACGCATGGTTTCTGATCCAGGGTACATGGATTCAAGCCTTGACGCCCAGATTTCTTCTGAATAATAATCAAATCAAATCAGTTTTTTTACTCAAAAGACATTACAAACAGCAAAATGTTTAAAATGTTTCTAAAGTCAAGAGTATTTGTCTCCTGAACGTACCTTCACTAATATGAAAGACGTCGATCTCCGAGGAGACCGCGTTCAGCAGACTAATTGCTCTTCCCACCGGTGTTACCGGAGGCAGATTGGTTCTGGTGGCCGGTAGGTAAAACAATCTGTGCTATCGCTGTCGAAAAAATCTATCAGGGACAAGAAGACCAACACCCTCTAGCACGGCCGAGTTCTCGAAATATCCCCTGATTAATTTAACGAAATAGATAATGAGATGCCCATCTCTTTGAAGCTGTAAAGAATTGGTTCCAAGAATTCCTAAAAGAAATGCCGTGGGATAGAGCCATGCATAATGTGCTATTTATATACACTTCGGAGATTGTAAAATAAATTCTTATACCATTGATTTAAGTTATTGGTATTAATTTATTTTAACTTCTAATTTCGTACCCTCTTGGTATTTATTATTAAAACATTTTTATAAGGAATCAACATGTAATTTGTCTTTTCTATAATTAGTTCTAGTATTTATAAGCCTTCATTACATAAATGGCCTTTAACGGGATTATTAAATGGCGTAACACCTAAACTATAATTAGAAGCTTCTACGAAACATTAAAGGGAATTAAATATTGACTATAAATATCATCAAAAACTGACTTGGTTTAAATTTTCAGCATTATTGCAAAAAGGCGTTAAGTGAAAATACCTGAAATATCGCTGAATCGCTGAAATAAGGCCCCAATGTTTGTTTTTCCCATTAAGCTTACCCGCTGTGAAGAGGGTTTGTGCATTGGTGACACTAACTGTTTTATGTTTAGTTTCATTTTATTTGGTAAATTATCATAATATCAATTGACGTTGTAATCAAAGTAATATGTACATTTTGTTTTTTAGAATGCATACAAATACTTGTAGACAAATACTCGATTTTACCAATTGCGGGTTAATCATTTTTAAGGATAGATTGTATCTTAATAGAGCCGAAGATGTAAATTGTTTTTTTTTTTTGGAAACATAATATGGTTTCGAAGCGTTTACAAGACTTATGACATGTAATTGGTTGCGTTAAGCGATCGCTGAATGTTAACAACATTCACCATTCCGGCTTTTTACGACCACCACGTCTCACAAATTTTTGAAAGATTTATATATGCTACTATGTTTAAAATACTTCACATTTTGTTAACATAAAGCGATCGCTTAACCCAACCAATGTCAGGTCATAAGTTCGACTAGCATTTTTTGTTTTAAAAAAAAAAAACAATTTATATCTTCGTCTTTATTGAGATACAATTAATCCTTAATATGTACATATATGCATTTTTTAAATTTGAGAAAAACAATAAGAGAATGGAGAGATAATGGACCGCCACACTACTTTATCTGGACACAACTCTCCACATTCATACAGCGAGTCACGCACGCACGCCGATTCTTCCGACTTCTTTCATGGCCGACTTTCGCACTTTTTCAAACATATTTCCGGACACAGACTTCCCTTCTTCAGTATGTGAATTTTTAGTTTCATACCCTGAAGAAGGGAAGTGTCTGTTCCGAAACATGTTTGTGAAAGGTGCGAAAATTGTTGTGAAAACACAATGTTTTCAAAAAGTTATTCATACTAGAAATGCTTAGTAAAATTACGAGTACATCTTTATTTTTAAAAAATATTTGAGATTACTTTTATTCAGTTAATTCAAGCGTGGTGTTTTCTTGCCACAAATTCTTCTCTTTAAAGTTGATACAACATCAACTTCATCAATTTTATGACTTATGTGTCTATTTGAAAACAATCAAATTAAATCAAATCAATTTTAAACTTTCCAAAACAAATTTTCGTGACATCTCTCAAAACTGATCATATTTGTTAACAATTGTATTATATTATATTTTAAATATGTATCTTTATAATATCACTGAGGAAGGACCGGTTGTCCGAAACGTGTCTGATATATAATTTTATTTGTTTAAAGTTAGTGTTGTATATACAAAGTATATAAAAAAGAAAAAGACAAATAAATCAAATCAGTTTATTTGATTAATACACATTACAAAATGAAGGTTCAAGGCATCTATTGAGAACAGGTATATTTCGCATTCATATACTATTTAACGAGAGAAATTGTCCAGATAAAAGATGCGTAAACAATAATCTGATGAAAGGTCATCGATAAATGTATTTTAATTTATACACTGAAGAACGGGGTATGTAGCCCGATAAAATCTAACTAACTAACCATCACGCTGTTTCTCCATGGGAAAGGCAGAGAGGATGGACTGCCATACTGCTCTGTCCTGACATACCTCTCTAGATTCCTCTACATTGATACATCGTAACGTGCACTCTTTTTTCGACTTGAAAATGGCCGCCTTTTAGTGTTTGATTAATTTGGTCTTACCATGCTTTCCTTGATCTTCGACGGCTTCTCTTTGCACTCACACTACTATTTTCTTCTTTTTATCCTGTCACACCTCCGTGGTGCATAGAGCCTCAAGGAACCTTCTCCACCCGACTCTATTGCATGCCTGATGTCTAACATCATCCCAAGTGAGACCTGCTGCCTTAACCTCTTCTCCAAGTGGCTCTTGGTCTGCCTTGCTTCCTCTTTCCTCACATAGGGGACCAGTCTAGTGTGCCCTGAGCGATGCAGACTGGGTTCCGTCTCAGAGTGTAACCGATCCACTGCCATTTGCGTCTAGCGACTTGTTCTCTAATTGGCTTTTCGCCTGCCATGGTCCAGAGAGCGACATTTGACACTGTTTGGGGCTAAAAGATCTGGAATATTGAGCGAAGGCACCTATTTATAAACACCTGGAATTTTCCGATAACGTCCGCGGTAGATTTCCAAGTCTCACATTCGTACAGCAGTACGCTTTTAACGCTTCTGCTGAATATTTGGAACTTGAGCTTTTTCGAAATGATGCTTGTGTAACAACATTTTAAACATTATTTTCTCGTCTATTCGTTCCACATATCCAAACCATTTCAAGGATCCTTTTTTGATTTTACTTGGGGTGCAATCATCTGCCCTTACATTTCTTCCCTATTTCGTAGTTCGGTATTCTAACATATATCGTTTTCCCGCACATTCTTCTCAGTGATCTCATTTATACGGCATTTATCCGAGCTTCACTTTCATATATATGGGTTGGCACTAGAACTACATTATGTACTGCCATCTTTGCTCTAGTAGATATATTATTTGGAGTGAGGACTTTGAGAATGGTGCTCTCAAAGAAAATAAAATGTTTCACAAATTTATTCAAATATGAATCCACAACTCAGAGTGGTGGCGAATATCGAAGAAATGTTTATCTCCAATTTTACACATTTTTCAGAGGTTTGATAGAGACTGTCTCCAACAATTTACGTAATAGATAAATAAGAAGAGAATTTAATTGTATTTATCCTAAAATCAAAATTAAAATGTCATCATTTCAATGTGAATTATTTGAGTCAATTAATTAAATACTTGAATTGATAAATTTCGTTTAATTTTTCACGACGATGTTATTAAAAACGTTTAATTTTAAGTAAAAAAAAAAAAACTAAATTTAAAAAATATATATTATGTTACTTCATATAAATTTATCATAATTAAATTTAATATTCGCTTTAATGCTCATTTCAAATGTCATTTCAAGAAAAATACATTAATAAGATAAAATCTGAAATATGTATTTAACATTCAACTCACTGTTATAAAAAAATGAACACGAGGCGACTTTGATTTTTGTTTGATTCTATTCCACTCAACAAACAGTTCGTTTAATACCCACCCTCAAGAATCATCTCAACCAAAAGTCGAGATGGCTAAAAGGACATTAGGAAGTAATCTTTTCATTTTAATATACATCACTCGACTATTTTTGACAAGCTTTCTTCTTTTCGAGTCCTTGGGTAGTTACGAAACTAACTTATTTTTATAAAATTGAAAATTTGAGTGGCAAAATGGTTTCATGCTCAGAGTTAAAAATAAACCTGACATTTATATAAGAAGTTTCAATACATTTTAATTAAATTTGTATTTATTCGAGCGTAATCCTTATGGACTTAAAAGCGACCATTTTATTGTAGGTGAAAAAATCGGACCAACAACAGTTGAAATGTTTTTTATCATCACCATCATCATCAGCCATTAGTCGTCCAGTGTTGGAGATAGGCTTCCCTTCCCGACTTCCACAAATCTCTACCCTTGGTATTTTTGTCCCTGATAGATATCTCCGACAGCGACACCATAGATTGTGTTACTTACCAGTAACAACATGCCTCTGGTGGCACCGGTGGGAAGAGTAACTTATCTGACGGAAGAAGACATGACGACTTTCGTCAAATCATTGGTTTCGGCATCAGCATCACTGACTGTACGTAAAATTAGATCAAAGGGGGAATACACTTCCTTCAAAATTGGAATACCAACAAATAGTGTTGATGAAGTTTTGAATGCTAGTCATTGGCCACGTCACCCTTTTGTGAATAGAGTGAGGACTCCGCGACTTCCTTCTTCTTCTTCTTCTTCTTTATTGTAGACCTATGTGGTTTGTTTTCCAGAGTGTTTCTCCTCCTGTGAGGTAGATTCCCAGCTGTTCTTCCATCTTTTAGGAGGTCTTCCACGAGGAAGAGTCCCATGAGGCTGATTATGCAACGCAATATAGGGGGGTCTAGCGGTGTCCATTCTTTGGACATGACCGTACCAGTCTCTCTTTGATGTCTGCTCCATCTTATAATATCCTCAACCTCACATATCTCTCTTATTCTGGTGTTCCTCACGCGATCCCTCAGTGTCTTGCCTGCTATCATCCTCGGTGTCTTCATTTCGGAAGTCCTCAAAGACGCCATATATTATTGGTCTTACGCATGCTTTGTAGATTCTTATCTTACTATTAATGGCCATGTTTTGTTTTTCCATATTGTGGATTTTAGAACCCCAGAGATTGCAGCTGCCTTGTTTACTTGGGCTTGTATTTCTTTCCGCAGATCAGCTCCCCCCACCAGGTCTATGCCTAGATACTTGAAGGTCGTGACTTGTTCTATAGGTCCATTTTCTATAACCAGGTTACATGTTTTGGAAAAGGTCATACATTCTGTTTTTTCGATGGAGATCGTCATGTTGTATTTCTTACAGGCGTGATATAGTCTGTCTAGCATTTTTTTATTATTCTTTACTCAAAAATGCTAAATAATTATTTGTGTCAATGATAATATATAAATTTAGTTAGTTAGAAAGTTTCAATCCTAGAATTGGTTTGCAGCAATTTCTTATATTCTTCTCTTCCATTCTTCCCTGTCTTGTGCGGCTCTTATGAAATCTGCATATGATGAGCAGCGCACGTCCACCAACAGGTCCTCCAGGTACTCTCGGCATGAGCGTCCCCTAGAGTTTGTCCCCTCGGTCATACCCTCCATTATGGCATGCAAGAGACCTTCTCGACGTATTACGTGGCCGATCCATCTTGCACGCCTTTCGAACAAGGTCCGGTGCCTTCCTCCTTCGATTCCTTGAAGAACTTCCTTATTCGTGATGTGGACTCTCCAGGAAATTCTTAATAGTCTTCTATAGGACCACATCTCAAAAGCCTCTAGTCTCTGCTTATCTCTTTCAGATAGGCACCATGTCTCGCAGCCGTACATCAAGATACTCCATACATAGGTCTTGATGAGGAGTATTCTCAGTTTTAGGTCTATATTATTTGATTATATTATTTTCGACCTTTAATTAAATGTAAACCTAGCCTGATATATACGGCTGTCGACCTCGCTCTAAGACCGACCGTCCCATGTTATTTTTCTCCCGAGGTAGACCAACTCCTTGGTGTTCTTTAGTGGAACTCCTGACATCACTACTCTCATCTGATGTTGCGTTCGGCCTACAGTCAGCAGCTTTGTTTTGTATTTATTTATCTTCATGTTGTAGCTATCTTGAAGAATGTCTTGCAAAGTTGCTAAGGCCTCCTGCAGTTCCTACTCACTTTCAGCAACCATAGCAATATCGTCAGCAAACCTTATCATGTCTATCTTTTGCCCGTGTATCCTTACAGTAATATGTGGAAAATAACATTTTATCTTCAATATTCAGTATATTCAGAGTATAATTGATAGTATATTCAGAGTTTAATTGATTCGTTGTGAATAGGATATTACCCAGCCCTAATTTAATATCGTGTATTCGTTACAATAGTCCGTCATTTCCGACTAACTATTCCGCTTTATTATTTTTCGCTTACAATAGGCCTTTGTATTGTGATATTTTTTTCCATTCAATGAACATGATCCCATCAAAGTTATGACCTTTCATTGGAGCTTATTAAGGGTTCGGTTCGTCTATTCAAAAAAGTAAAAGCTATTGATTCAGTTCATTGTTTGAATATTTTCATCTCTCTTGAGTTTTCTAACTAGAAATTTGTATTAAAATACAAACAAAAATAACAAACCATCGCGCCGTTTTCCCGAAAGAGAAAACAGATATTAATTATCAAGTCCAATCAAACTCTAATTTATACACGCAAAACCATTATTTCATGTTCCATTCACATCGCCCATATTTCATTTTACACCGACTAGTTTCGGTAGCTAGCTAGCATCTTCTAATATTCTTCTTCTTCTTCTTCTTCCTCAGCCTATTCCCGTCCACTCCTGGACAAAGGCCTCCTTCATTCGCTTCTATTTCGCTCTTTCTTGTGCAGACTGCATCGAGGTTATTCATATACATTTTTGGTTTCAGGTCGATCGGTATTTTCCGGTTTTTAAGGATGTAACTCATGTTTCCGAAAGCTGCCCAGCTTAGTTCCATTCTTCTTTAGAGCTCTGCCGTTTACTTATCTTAGCCCCATCGAAGATTGTGTCCTATTTATGTATATTCTTGGACATTCTCTATTCTGTTGCCGTCCACGTTGATTTCAAGGCTTTCCATGCCCATCACCTTGGTCTTAGCCAGGTTTATATTCAAACCTATGGATTTGGATACATCGTTTAATATTATAACTTCTTAACATTATTTTTGTATTACTGATGGTAAGACATAAATATAAATGATTCTATATTTTTTGTATTAATTGCAATTTTAGGTCTCAGGTCTCCCCGACATAGGCAATCACTTTTCTAAATGCGTCTCTGTCTTGCGCCACCCGGAGTAACTCCTGGGTGCTCCTTTTTTCAGTTCAATCTTTAATGTTGCGCAGCCTTCAGCCAGAACCACGTCATCCTTGAATTTCTCAAAATACACGATGTTCACAATGGTCAGAGTTTAATTACTTGTAGATAGGCCCACACGCACACCCACGCATACACATACTCCCACCGGTCCATCCGATAATCAATTGTTTTAAGGGCGGTCGAAACGCTAAAGGTAATTACAAATCTCCACCGACTGAGCGTTTAATTCTCTCTTCTCACACACTCGCGTCTCTCCGCACATTCCACCAATCCATTAGACAATGATTGCCCGCTATCTCGGCACATAAACTTCCTATTCAAACCCCCGCGCTGACAGGGGCGCTGCGTACGTTCAAAACTTCTTCATCTCGTAGTGCATTGTTTCACCCACAGATGTCACCATGTGTTCGGGGCGTATTATTTACGTTTCACTGTGCATTCACCCTCGTGAAGGGGTAGTTTCTTTTCTCAATGTTTAGTTTATCTCAATGAATGTGCAATATTTCTCGTTAGCTTTCGCAGTAGTAAGCTTTATTTTTCTTTGGAAATAACGAAAATATATTTTTTATAATTAATTCAATGTGAAATTATCCAACAATTTCTTCATATGAAAACGTACACGTACTCGGTTTTTTTTTTACGTTTAAAATATGTTAAAATGCTTTTATGTTTGATAAAGTACTAGCAAAGCGAAGCATGTATTTTCATTAAGGTGTAAATAATGTAAGTTTTCTTCACTAGTAAATTAATAAGGAGCTGAACATCATTATAAAAACAATCTTATGTATTTTACGATCATTATTACTTGGAAATCAGTGAATGAAATACAACATATTTAAAAACCATACAGAAATAATGTATTGAAAAGCCAAAATAATGTTATGGGAGCTTTTTTTTAACATTTATTTTTCATCAGTAAAACGTTATGTAGTTCAATTGATTCAAAAATGAATTAATTTATTTGTTGTATTTTTCTTTTTTATATACTCTATATTGAGGCCGCCAGGGCAAGAGTGGTCTAACCTCAAATTTAGACAATGGAGATAAATGCGATTGAAAATCTGACGTTTTTTCCCCATTTTTTTTAAACTATATGGGTTAGGGTCTTCTTTAGTGATAAACCTTGTTTGTTTGGTGAATGCCTTTAGAATAGTATTTTGAAATATTGGGAAATATAATGTTCAAGGATATTTTTTGATGGTTACTTATAATAGGCCACATTTGACTCCATATATTTTGATTTTTTGTCAGAGAATAAGAAGTATTTATGGCGATATCTATGTTTCCACTTGGAAATGGTGGTAAGATTAATTTTTCTTTTATAGTAGATCACAAATAGGTGTGGGTTTTAGACCAATAACTCAATTTTTCAAAAAATGTTAGTTAGACCACTCTTGTCCTAGTGGCCTCATATATACTACACTAACAGTTAAAAAAAAATAATTACATATCGTTTCAGACAACCGGTTCTTCCAGTCCAGTGATATAATAAAGATACATATTTAAAATGTTATAAAATTGTTAACGAAATTATTAGTTTTGACAGATGTTATAAAGATTTATTTTGGAACGTTTATGTTTTTGTTATAACAAATATTACGAATCAATTAAAATTTTTAAATAATAATTTTAAGTTCTTTTTGGGGTTCAGGTAATTACTTATAACAAAGGAAATAAATCAAAGATTGAACTTGATGTTAAATTTATTGGATTATTTACAATATTTTCTTTATTTTTAATGGATTTTTTTATTTCTTAAATTTCGAGATTACTAAAAATTATATTTCTATACTATATTCAAAATTTCAACGCCATTTATTATCTATTAAAAACTATAACGACGCACAGTGGGGCCAAAATATGAAAACGTGTCATTAACTCATAGAAGCTATATATATAGCTATAAATCAAAGGATTTAATGTAATTAGGTAGGTTAATGAAAATAAGAGACAATGTCATGAATATTAACACTTTATTTTTCCAATAATAATGAAATACTCGTATGTGTCAAATACTGTCTTATTTTTATATGCTCGTTACAGTCATTTTTTATTATTTTTAATAACGTAAAATGCAGCTTAGTTTTACATAATATATACGTTTCTTGAAAGAACGTCGATTTTACCCTTCATAAATACACACCAATATTTTTTTTACTCGTTATCAGATATTTCTGAGACACCATCATTGTCATCGGATTCATCATTTTCGCTTTGGCTGGAGGACCCTGTAAATGGAGGTATTATCAGATCCAAAACGTCTTTGAGGAATCTAGTTAGTTCCTCTTTCGGTAATTTCCTCTTACTAGTTATTAAAGGATCTGATGAGAGTAAAAGAAATTTTAAAATATCCGTGTTTGAATTCGTTCTGCTGGATTTCCTCGAGTGATACTCCCTAAACTTTTTAAAATCTTTGTTACGTGCTTCCTGCGCTTCTTCGGTTAATTGACCTATCGGCAATATTGACGTTTTTATTATTTCAGGTCCGTGTATTAAATATTTGTGAAGTGTGGGTGGCATATTACACCACGGATATTTTTCTTCAAAATATCTGGCTGTATGTAACGCACACTCCCGGTATTTTTCCACACTAATTTCATGACCACATGATATAACTATTAAAATGGTGTGCATTTTTCTTATTAATTCTACATCTAAATTGGTTATTTCTGCAGACACCTCTGCACTTAAAAAAAAACGCCTGGCGGTATTTCCATCGTTTGTGTTACCAAAGCCCGGCTTGGTTTGTCCACGATCAAACCTAGTTTTTCTTTGAACTGAGCTTGAATTTTTTTCTTTGTTTCTTCAACGATTTCCTTGTCTGTCCCTCGAGCTTTTATAGGCAGTTTGTACGTCAAATGGAGAAGACACTAAAAAAAGCGTATCCATCCGTGCAAGACCGAAATGCCGAATTCTAAATTTTCTGTTTTTATTTATTTTGTTAGCAATGCATCTATATATTATAATTCAATTGTTTAGATGTGGCACCACGTATGTAACATTTTTGGGTAGAAGAAGTATGTGTGATAGCATTACATACTTTGCCATCAATCATTGCGAATATTAAATGATGTTTGATTACGATAACGCGCCCATCTAGTCTGACTATGGTTGTTGTAATATTTTTTATTTCTTCATCTACCCTTCGTTTCTCTTCCAAAGGTACTGCTGTGCATTCCTTAATAAATTCTATTTTCAGAGGTCTGCAATACCTCGTTGAACCAGGTCTTGGATTTTGCCAAATAATTTTGGCACCAGACACTAGGCGTAAGGGGGCAAATGATGTGATAAAAACCGCTGCATCATCGGCATCTGCGTCAAAAAAAGCCTGTTTATGTGAACTGTGCCCCGAACTTCCATCAACTCCCCATTTGGAATATAATATCATATTATTTAATTCTTTGGGTTTGAGTGTAAAAACAACATCTTGATGGGTGATAATTAAACGCTCAATCGTGAGATTAAGCATGATCTGCATATACCAAAGTATCCGTGACATGTATATTTTCTGGCTCTGGATAACATCGTCTTTTTTAGGCCTGTACAGTTTTATACGAAGGATATAAGTTTTTAGATTTCAACTTAATAGCGTTATACTGATGTGGAGGCAAGTCCGCTTCTATTAAAAGTGCTAAAGCATCTTCTGCTGACATGAACACGTTTCCAAAAGACTCCCTTGGAAGTTTGATGAGATTTACCTGAACCTGTTGGAACAGATAAAATACCTCGAACCAACTTTGAGGCATCTGCCTGTCATGCAGCTCTAAGTTCCATTTGTGTTGCGTAGAGTAAGTCTGGCAGAGATGCAGAATTCCTCAGATTAACCGTCTTTTGCCGCTTCACCCTTTCTGTACTCTCCTCAAAAGGAATCATCGGGCGACCGCCATATGTTTTTGTAGCGCGAATGAAAGAAACGGATGTATCAAGCCACGTTTTATTAACATCGAGAAATCTTTCTTTCATCCAGTGAGCTGATTCCCATCATGATTTATAATCAAATTTAAACCGAATAAAATTTTTAACACACGTAACACTTTTTCCTAACTCATCAACACACCCTGTCCGTTTTATGATTTCTTTTTGCAGGAAATCAATCTGATCCTCCAATTTTTCTTTTCCGAAACTCTTCATAAGCGTTATTAATTGATGCTTTGTCATGAACAAAGTGCTGGAGCTGGTACCTAGGTATGCGAGAAAAGGAAAAACAGAATAAGATACAAAATTGGTGTATTTTTTTTTCATTTTTGGTTATTCGAAATGTGCTGTTATTTTAAAAAAGTGCAAAAAGTGGCAAAAAATAACATCATATAAATAAATTACAACAATTACTTATTATAAATCAATTAAAATACTTGCGGAATTCATCGGGATTCTATACTAAATTTCTAAATGTTTTTTTAATATTACAAAAACCTCTGTATCATTTTAATGCGAAATCGGTTTAATTTTTTTACATTTAAAACAAGCCGTAATTACAATTAATTTAACTCGAAAAAGAGGATACATACCTGACGTGTAAGGTTCCATACTAAAACTTTAAATTTTTTATCAATAATACAACTAAAGAAATGTTAGAAACTAGGTGTTGCGTTGACTTGAAATAACGGACGTGTAACCTCTACGAGTAATCGGCTCCGATTGAGGGGTGCTAGAGCGAACGTGTCACAGTCTAGCTTGTCTATCTGCTCGTGATCATATGCTAAATATATCTGAGTCATCATATAATAACAAAGCGTTTAATGAATCATAATTTTTATTTTTTGGGTTATTGTATGAGAAATCTGAATCCTGCCCCATTGTGCGACGGGTTAAATCATTACACAATATTTTTCCGAGAATATTCAGTGTCAATTATAAATAACATTGTACGAGTATATACTTGAACTCCATTCCCCATACGTGACACTACGATAGAATTTAAATTTCGAATAAATATTTTTTAATTAAAAATATATACTAATGATCCTTTAACGGTTTCTGGTTCCCTGTCACTGTTTTGACTAACACGTGAAAATTATGTAAACACAGTCAAACTTGGTTATTACGAGAAAGATGAAACCGACTTAATTTGCTCGTTATAATTATTAATATTTAAATCAAATAATATGTATTTTTAAATGCTTATAAACATACCCATCACATGAAGACATCTGGAGCGTCTCAAGTATCTGGAGCGGCCACATAGCATAATAATTGATAAATCAAACAAAAATATACAATAAGAAAGAATTAGCTGGTTATAAAATTGAAAAAATATAAGTATGGGGAAATCATAAACAAAAATGTCAATGAATGTTTTCTCGTTTCGCTATCGTAAAAACCGAGATTATACCTTCCATGTAAGAAATTAGATTTTTTATCAATTCTTGATAAAAAATTATGTTGGTTATCCAGATGAACTTATGTACTTCACTGGTTGTGGCCAATAAATATTCTTCAAATTTTACTTTCTATTTACATCTATAAATAAAAAATTGTTTCCGAAATTATAAAAATTATAAATTTGTGTACTAGAATAAAGAGTATAATACAAAATACAATTTTATTATTATAAAGTAAAAGTGAAAAATGACAGTGCACAATGGTGTTCTTATACCGACCTTTATGTATGGAAGCGAAGCATGGAACTAGTTAGTTAGTTAGTTTGAATGTCGGCCACGCGAGGAGTCAGAGAAATCTACACGCGTTTATGACACGATGTATGAATGTTCAGGAAGCGAGAGAAATATCTCAGGAAAGAAAAGTGTGGCAGTCCATTCTTTCTACCTACCTTTTCAGGGAGACGGCGTGATGGTTAGTTAGTTAGTAAAAGTATAGTGTTGGGTCTAGTGAGCACTAAAGTATGTATAGTTATGAACTTAGAGTGGTTAGATCGGAAGAGTAATAAGTGTTTGCAGATAGAGAAAACAGCGTTTTACAAATTATTCAAATCGTAAAAGTCCACCATCTTTGAAGCCTGAATAATCGACAAGCTTTTATGGGACGATATGCAAGGACGGAGGGAAATATCAATAGATATTTTATCAAATAACCATACAGCATGCACTATTCATATGCTAACTATTCAAGGCGTAATTATTGCCCTAAAACACATTTTACCAATGCCATATTACATGCAATAGGTTTTCATTTCTTTAACAAAATATCATTTTCTTACAACATTTTGAATGTACTCGTATACAAATACTTGTAGACGAATACTGGATTTTTATTTCCCCCTTGCGGGTTATCAATTCAAGGATTAATTTTATCTCAATAGAGACGAAGATCCAAACTGGAAACTGAATATGGTGATCGAGGTGTTTACACGTACGATGTATCTTCTGCTTAATGCTTAAATCTAATCTTCATAGATGGCGCATTGAAACTGACATGTGAATTGTGGTGTTGGATATTAACATATATATATAACTTCCAAAAACTTATCAGACATGGTGGTCATAAGAAAAGTGGAATGGGGAATGTTGTAATTACAATTGCGTGCACTTAACCCAACCAATGACAGGTCATAAGTCCTGTAAACACCTCGATCACCATATTCAGTTTCCAGTTTGCATCTTCGTCTCTATTGAGATAATATCATTTTCTTATTATTATTTATTGTTTCTTGAAAATTTTCATATTAAATAATTAATATAAATTAAATAGTTCATTGTTTTGGCCGAAAAACTATGATACCTTAACATTTAAAAACTGTTAAATTAAATAATTTAGTTTTTTTTTGTATCACAATTGTATTTTATTTTATCTATGTACTTCCTGTTATTGTTTATCGTTTTTAATTTATTATGTTTCATCCTTTTTGTCTCTATACTATGTGTAATTGTTCCTTCTAATTACTGTTTTATTATTATTATTATATTATTATATTTTCCACCTGTGATATTTTCTCCTTTAAATAGTAACTAACCGTTCTTTTAATTAAACTATTTAGATAACTAACTCAATTTCAGCAAGAACTTCAAAATTATATCAAAGAAATTATTCAAGTTGACATAGGAACAAATACACATAAAGTTTCCAAAAATCACGAAAATTTTACATTTAATGTATTATTGTAACACCTGATGATGTCTACATTGGTTGATGAAACAGCTGTCGCGAAAAATAAAATATAAATGTGATACAAAAAACAAAGATTATTCATTAACAGTTTAAAATATAATTTGTAAATTTTGGTGTCAACATTTAAAAAAAAATTCTCCATTTTTGGTTAGTTTTTCAAGTACTTGAACCAAAGAAGGATAGGGATGATATTACCGGGGATTGATTTAGCAAATTATCGTTGTGACCGTTTTAAAAAAATGTCACGCCCTGCCACTGTCACGTACCTAACGTTTACGTACGTGACGTAACTTCCTTAACGTGAAATCTATTCAAGGACTTCCGTTCTCCCTGCTTTGGACATGAAAAACGTTGCAATTTACAGTTTGCCTCCTGCCAGGGGGTAGGGCGTTGTCTGGGGATAGGTATAAGACTGTAAGGTATACATCCGTAGCTCCAACCATTTATATTCTTCGAATTCCATGATGTGTCTCCGTTAGGGATGGAACAACCCTTCTAAACTCGCAAACACATTATAATTTAATTGTCAAACTGTACGAAATGCTAAAAATTTAACGGATCTTCATTCATTTCGAATTAACCTACATTTATATTATCCAAACAGCTTCCTAGTTTCCGCTACAATACCAGGTATAAGTCCCAGAATCATTCTCAATATAACTAACTAACTAACTTACCATCACGCCGTCTCCCCTAAACGGTAGGCAGTTTAACTACCACATTTTAACAGATGCGGCACTCCATTCTTCTCTTTTCGCCCCCGCGAGAGACGCGGTTTGATAAATAAATCTAAAATAAATAAAATGCAATGATATAAAATAAAATAACAAAGGAATAATAATTTAACAATTAATGTTATATCAGATGGTGCAATATAGTCAGCTGGACGATCCGGACTTTTGTGTTTATTTAATTTACATTCCACGTATCCACTAGTTTTTTTTAATTAACTGTAATTAGGCACTTAAAACAATTCAAAACTAGCAAGAATTCAAAAGTATTATCAAAGAAATTATTCAAATTGTCATTGTAACAAATTGAAAAATATATTTAACACCTGTCAAAATTCTTTATATAAACGAAAAAACTTGTGTAATTTTAACATCAAAACGGTAAAAACGTATTACGTGTCACAATTCACAAATATACATTGCGGCAATAATCAATTTGACCAAAACAATTCACTTTTACACGAAATATCTCCAAATTTACGGGAGCACCATATGAACCAAACCAAATTTTCAAAATCAGAACCAAAAAAACATAATTTTATTTAATTATTAATTAAAATGAACTTTCATCAAGAGATTTCATTAAAATCATTAGAGTGAATATAGAATTTACATAATTGTATTAGCAGCGATAAATACAGATTGTTTTAATGGGAGATCATCGTCAGACTCCAACTGAGCATCACAATATTTGGGAAAAGTTTTCTCACATAATTAACCTTCCGTCGGGACTACCACAATTGCTAAATGCTGAACTTTTTGCAAAAAATACACGAATTAAAGGAAATATTACATATTCGTGTGCAACACGTAGGAAAGGCTAAGTCGTGGATTCCCAACGACGGCGTTTTCGCCCACAGTGGGCGCTTGAACCTTCCTTGGTGGCGATAACCGTGTTACATATGCGCGTTGTGCTTATCAGATTAGATGCGTTCGACGGGAGGTTAATATCGGTAACATCGGTAACATCGGTAACATCGGTATTGTTAACATGTTTTCATATACGAGTTAAGGCGGATTATATAACCGTGTTACATATGCGCGTTGTGCTTATCAGATTAGATGCGTCCGACGGGAGGTTAACATCGGTAACATCGGTATTGTAAACATGTTTTTATTTACGAGTTAAGGCGGATTATATAACCGTGTTACATATGCGCGTTGTGCTTATCAGATAAGATGCATTCGACGGGAGTTTAACATCGGTAACATGTTGTTAACATGTTTTTATTTACGAGTTAAGGCGGATTATATAACCGTGTTACATATGCGCGTTGTGCTTATCAGATTAGATGCATCCGACGGGAGGTTAACATCGGTAACATGTTGTTAACATGTTTTTATTGACGAGTTAAGGCGGATTATATAACCGTGTTACATATGCGCGTTGTGCTTATCAGATTAGATGCATCCGACGGGAGGTTAACATCGGTAACATGTTGTTAACATGTTTTTATTTACGAGTTAAGGCGGATTATATAACCGTGTTACATGTGCGCGTTGTGCTTATCAGATAAGATGCGTCCGACGGGAGGTTAACATCGGTAAGATCGGTATTGTTAACATGTTTTTATATACGAGTTAAGGCGGATTATATAACCGTGCTACATATGCGCGTTGTGCTTATCAGATTAAATGCGACCGACGGGAGGTTAACATCGGTAATATAGGTGTTGTTAACATGTATTTATATACGAGTTAAGGTGGATTGTATAACCGTGCTACATATGCGCGTTGTGCTTATCATATTAGATGCGTCCGACGGGAGGTTAACATCGGTAACATCGGTATTGTTAACATGTTATTATATACTAGTTAAAGCGGATTATATAACCGTGTTATATATGCGCGTTGTGCTTATCAGATTAGATGCGTCTGACGGGAGGTTAACATCGGTATTGTTAACATGGTTTTTATATACTAGTTAAGGCGGATTATATAAGCGTGTTATATATGCGCGTTGTGCTTATCATATTAGATGCGTCCAACGGGAGGTTAACATCGGTAACATCGGTTTTGTTAACATGTTTTTATTTACTAGTTAAAGCGGATTATATAACCGTGTTACATATGCGCGTTGTGCTTATCAGATTAGATGCATCCGACGGGAGGTTAACATCGGTAACATAGGTATTGTTAACATATTTTTAACAAACAAACTAACCATCACGCCGTTTCGGCGCAGGGGTTGGCACAGATAATGGACCGTCACGCTACTCTATCCTGGCACATTTCTCTAGCTTACACATTCATACAGCGAGTCATACATGCACGTCGATTCTTCCGACTTCTTACGTGACCAACCTTTAAAACATGTTTTATATACTAATTAAGGCGGATTGTATTTCAGTAATTCAAAAAAAATTTCATTTCATTTATTTATTTAAACATATTAAAAGCGTCACAGAACAACATTCCAATTCACCAATGATACATAATATGGTTAACAAAAAGTTTTAGATACAATAGTGAATAACACATAATGAAATAATATCATGAACTCACAATTATAACGATGACAGAGACAGCGCCTCCCTCAGGTCAACTACACTATCACTAAATACGACAACCTCCGAGGTGACACGGTTTAGCAAAGATATTGCTCAACCATTGCATAACCATTGACAGGTTGATTCTGAATCACAAAACAATCTATGGCCCCTTTGTCGAAGATAATTATCAGGGACGAACAGACCTACATCACTCAGGATTTCTGAGTTGTGTATACAACCGCCTATCAGTCGAAAGAAGTGAACGCCCAAGTGAATGTCTCGTCTCCTCTCGAGTGACTGGTAACCGTGTTACATATGCGTGCATATTATATGCGTCCGACGGGAGGTTAATGAAAACACACGTTTTATTAAAATGTTTTTATGTATTAACCGTGTACTTTTGCGCGCAGCGATTATCAAATTGTATGCGTCCGACTGAAGGTTAAATTATTTACTTAGGTATTGTTAATATGTTTTTATATACGGGTTAAGACGGATTATATAACCGTGTTACATATGCCAATCCCAGCTAGTGTTAGCAGACTGTTATGTACTTGAGGTCAAAAACTTTTGGGCTTAAATCTTTCGCTGACATTTCTAACTTGAGTCTACCTACGTACACCCTTTTCAAACAATAACTATTTGGGATACAAAACTATTATATTGTGTTCTCGCTTTGAGAACGTTTAGCTTAAACTAAATTGTATAACAAACTGCGTATGTTTGTTATCAAATTTATATATACCATAATCTAACGTGCGGGACGTCCGACTATTGATTCAAGTAACATGGTTGGGCTGATTCTAAAATATTAATTTTACCAAAAATTGTACGGTTTTAATTTAAATGTATTTCTTTACACGCGGTTTTTGAACTGCTAAAAAATGTTTTTAATGTTTTTTAAAACAAATTCACAACATTAGCGAATAGCTTATTTTTGTTGCGACATTTATTAATTTCTTTTCTAGAAAACCTTCGAGAATGGTTCGGATGTAGCTCAACGTATCTAGTTAAACCTGCTGTATCCATATGAAAAATAGGCATGAAGGTCTTCAGTTCCGAATGGTGAAGAACAGCGAGAAAAAGATTATGTATTTATTATTTCTTGAACAGATATGTGAAAGTTCATGTTTAATATATAATACGAATGAAATCATAAGTTTTCTAGAAGTTTTAGTACATTTTAAGGAAAGGACATATTTCCTTTGCTAAGTCATTTTCAAATGACATTAGACAAAGGCGAAATACTTTATTGCCATATAATATATTTTTTAAAAACTCTATAAAACAGACATTTTCATTCGTATTAATTCAAAAGATTATCGTTAATTTAATAATTAGCTTAAAATCAGAATTAAATATCTAATATTCTTCAGTAAAACAGAACAGGTAAAGGGATTTTCATATTTTCAAAAGTATTATTCAAAATAATGAATAACACTCTTGCACTTTGTTGTAACACCACTTTGTTTTGTTTTATCAAACTAACCGGTTTCGCTCCCGCCAGTGCATCATCAGGGTTACAAAAATATAATTTTCTGTAGTCCTGACGAAGTCTCTCCGAAGCGAAACCGGTTGGTTCGATAAAAAAACGAAGTGTTTAAACAAAGTACACAAGTATTTAATGTTATTTTTAATAATAGCTCTTTCTCAATATTCACTTTATTCTATATATTAAACTTATCCTTCTTCTTCTATTCAGGCAATTTCACTCCATTGCTGAATATATGCTTCTTCTAAACTCTTCCTGCATTTTTGGGCTATCAATTGCCATCTACGACCCACAAGTTAGATAATATTATTCGTCCACAGTGTTTTGGTCTACGAAATAATTTTAATCAAATGAAAAAGCAATTAACTTTAATCTTATTTCTTTTAGTCTGTCACCTTTTGTGGCATTATAAACCACACTAAGGGACTCGGATGCGTATTTCTCCACAGAAACAGTAGCGGACATTCTCTGAATAGACTGGAAATTTTTTTAATGAATTATTCTAAACAAAAAAAAGCGATCTTCGCACGAAGGTTTGAGCTCGAATTACACCAACAACCAAGTGCTCGTAAATAAGAGTTTCTCTTGAGGAATCAAGGATTCAATTTGCACCGCTTGTTGCATTTTAACCATTCGACCTTTGTCCATTCACTCCGTATCTACAAAATCATCACACTTGACCCTTTTTTACTTCTATAGTATATTGTTTAGGTTCTATAATATTTTATATTTCCTCAATTTCTCTTTGTTAGATTAACTTGTTTCTTTGCTAAAAGTAGTAGCTAGCTGACGATGCAACAATATTGACAGAAAGTGAAGACGATCTACATAGATTCCATCTTGCGTCTGAGAAGTATAATATGATGATATCCGCCGCCAAAACAAAATGTCTAACAATATCCAAACAGCCTCTCAGATGCAAATTGGTTGTAGACGATAAACCCATAGAACAGGTCATGAAGTTCAGATATCTGGGTGTGGAGATATCTAGTTGCAGCGTTCTATATAAAGAAGTTAAAAAAATAAACTAAAAAAGCTGCATTTATCTCCGGATGCCTAAGGGACACTGTCTGGGACAATAAGCATATGCTAGAGGAAAGCAAAGTTAGAATTTATAAAACATGCATCAGGCCCATAATGACCTACGGAATCGAAGCAAGAGCAGACACTGTTAGAACCAAACATATTTTAAGAGTAGCAGAAATTAGAACATTGCGATCTATTGTGGGGAGAACGCTTAGAGATAGGTCTCCCAATGAAGAAATTTGCAAATCCTGCAAAATCGATGACATAGTGAGATGGAGTAGACAAAGAAAACGATTCTGGAAGGACCGCATCGAGAGAATGAATCCAGCGAGAATTCCTAATATCGTGATGCACGAGACTCCAGAGGGCCGTCGACCACCAGGACGACCACCAAAGAGATGACGAGAAGGCTGGTCATCTTCATCACAGGAAGTAATTTGATATCCTGCATAAATAGATCGCAAGATCTACAATCAGAAGAAGAAGAAGCTAAAAAAAGTAGCCGACTTTTCACCAAATAAGTATACCTTATATCGGAGGTAGTTTTACAGCGTCTTAAGCATGATTTATTTATAAAATAGGCAGCTTAAGAATAAGTCATAATTATATTTAGTATTCACCTATTATAATTATTATAACTTATTAACCAACTATCATGCCGTCACATTAACTAACTATCATGGAGATCGAGTTATGTTTGATACTCTCCTCAATCCTAATTATACCCCTTCCACTTTTATACATAACTCCATCTCCATTTAATATATAAGTGATTGCTCTGTTTTATTTGATTGTTAAAATTGGACGGGTGGCAAAGATGCGGACGCTGAGGATGATAGCAGGAAAGACTATTCGAGATAGAGTGGGGATCACGGCTATCCGCGAAATCTACAAGATGGAAGATGTCGTAAGATGGGGCAGAAAACGCAAAATGCGCCCGTCAGAGGATGGATTCCTGCCGGCTACCGTCCCCCCGGAAGACCACCAAAGAAATGGAAGATAGCTGAGAGTCGACCTCTCAAGAGAGGCCAGCCTGATTACAAGAATAGACGAAAAGTCTAAAAGAAGAAGAAGAATAAGAAACAGAAGAATTCAAATATTTTATTCATGGTTGAGATATTGGTTGAGGTTTTGTAAAACTCCATATTAATTTACTAATAGTAAACACGATTGTTTAGTGCTTTTAATTGGATTTAATTTATATAAATCATATAAATTGTGACAAATTTGTATAATTTATTATATATAAATTAAATCCAAGTAAAATCACTAAACAATCGTGTTTACTATTATTAAATCAAATATTTTACCTGAATACAAATTGATTTTTGAGCGAATAATTGATTTTGATTAACATTTTTGTTCTGTAAAAATGTTTAATTAATAAAAGTGGATTAAAAACAGTGTTTTTAATTTTTTTTACAAGGATTAATTGTATCTCAATAGAGACGAAGATGTTAATTGTTTTCCTTGGAACAGAATGTGGTGGTAGTTTTATTAATTTTATTCCAAAGTAAATTTGCCTATTTTTCTGTTTGTCCTGCTTTTGTAAATATATCACGGCACGCCGCTGCTAATAAGGCCGTCTCCGGACGCCCTCGCCCGCCTGACGTGACGCGGGGTGGGTTTTCCATCACTCCGAAACGGTAAGCCGGCGGTGGATGTATCGAGGTAATTGACGGCCGGAATATGGACAAGGGTAGTCAAGGAAATAGACAAACATTGGTTAGATTGCTTTACAAGCGAGGTGATCCAACACGGGAGCTTCAATGTGAAATTGTGAAGCCAAACCATCTTCAGATCTTTGTTATCAGTTTAATTTCACAGTTCCATTTTTTTTTGATCTTTTAAAGATCAGTGCAGAAGACCAAGCTACGATCCAGTGTTGCCGGATCGCACGTAACGGCGATCCGCGCGCCCGTGGCAAACAGGAAAACTTATTTTACGGACAACCCTCGTATTACAAACATATTTAGAGTTAAAGGCATATATTATAGAAAATATTAATTTCCAGGAACACATGAGAGATGGTTCTACTTTAGAAAGACAAGATACTCTCTAGAGATAAGAGTTGTCTTCTGAACGCACTCCGCTAATATGATAGACATCGATCATCAAGGTAATCATGTTCAACAGACTAATTGCTCACCGGCATCACTAAAGCCAGGTCGGTTTTTGCAGCCGACAGGAAGAACACTCCAATCTGGCGCTGTCAGAGATATAATATCTGTCGGGAATAAAAGAACCACACCCTCCAAGACGGCTGAGTTCTCAAAATTATATTAAAAAGCATACAAAGATCCATGGAGAGCAAATGCTGTGTCTCGAGACAAAATAAGAAATAAAGAAATAAGACGCCGAACCAAAGTTGCCGACATCGTGAATCGTGCAGCTAGAAGTGGTAATGGGCTGAACATATATATATATATATATATATATATATATATATATATATATATATATATATATATATATATATATATATATATATATATATATATATATATATATATATATATATATATATATATAATATATATATATATATATATATATATATATATATATAGCACATATATATATATATATATATATATGTATATATATATATATATATATATATATATATATATATATATATATATATATATATATATATATATATATATATATATATATATATATATATATATATATATATATATATATATATATATATATATATATATATATATATATTATAGCAAAACAGGGCAGTACCAGATAGATATATTAAACAATATCAAATTATCACCTTTTTTATTATTATTAAATTATGGTTTTAATGGAATCATTTATATATTTTTTTGGATAAGGGGGAGGGCTAACTAAATAAGTTTGAGAATCTGTGGTACACAGTAAAGCCACAATAGCCAATATTGTAAGAATGACTCCCTCCAGTTTTATCCGACTTCCATCCCTCCTAACTTAATACATTTGGATATTGTGTTGTTTGATGTTTGACATTCCCTCTGGCGAAATAGCTATCGTTAGAAACCTACTACATTCGTACACCGGAGGCTATTTCTAAAATAACTGATAACATACGTATACTCGTATATATACTTACCACAATAATCATAAATAGGGTTTAACATATTTTTTACTTTGATATACGAAATGTTTTAATTTAAAAAATAGGACGCCAACCTATCGGACCAACATATTATATATAACATATTATATTTAAATTCAGTAATATTAAAAATAAAAGCATGATTTTTTCAAATGTTATGTATAAATATTTCAGCTGTTAATTATTTTTTATTCCATTATATTGAATACGAATCCTCCTAAATGACTTTAATGCCAATAATTAAAATCAGTAAATTTAACATAATTATTGTAAGATTATTTTTGTATAGAATCATGTTTACCACCCCCGATCTGTATGTATATCAAGGAGTAAGTTTGTATCAGTGGCACCAGTCTGTCGATGCCAGCGATCCTGGCGAAACCGGTTGCTGTCGAAATAAAGGCAAAAGTGAAACTAGTTAAAAACATCGTTTTATTTAATTATTATTTAAAATAAAATTCCATCAAGAGATTTCAGTTAAATCATTTGATTATCTTAAAAACACTTATTGTACGTATTACATTTATGAGGTTTTCCGATAGCTGTTTCGCCAACCTATGTTGGCATCATCAGGTGTTACAAACACTAACTTACCAGTTGTTTGTAACACCTGATGATGCCAACATAGGGAGGGACCATGTATACCAACCGTTAAAAAATTAAAAAATCGTTAAAAAATTAAAACCCAATAGCAAGAGATTACTACAAAGCCCGCCGAATAGATGTAGGGAGGGTTGAACGTCATCATTCCAAGAAAATTCACCGACATAAACAGGTTATAAGACCTTAACTAAGAGGAAGGAAATAATAATAAAACTGTTTCTTAAACACTAATTTACAATACAAACAAAACATCACGCCGTTTTTCCGCAGGGTTAGGCAGATTGAAAAGATCGCCACCTTCTCCTGACACATCTCTCTAGCTTTCTCCACATTCATACGAGAGTTCTGACTTCTAACATGATCAACCATGATTAGTTTAGTCATGCCATGTTTTCCTCGGTCTGCCTCGACTCCATACTCAAATCTCCATACGCAAAAACTCCATACGCAAAAACAGAGCAAGGGGTCATATATTATTTTATGCCCCAAATTGCCGCACAGAGGCCCTTCGAAGTTCTCCTGTATTGAAAGCGATTCGTCTCTTAAATGAGGTTGCAAAAGAGATAGACCTCTTTGGATGCAATTATGGCGAGTTCGTAAATACCCTTACGATAAAGGCAGCAAGCAAATAACTCCCTTTTCCTATTCATAAAGTTCTATGTGTGTTTCCTTTGATATTCTTTTTTTATTCACCCTTTACATCGATTTGGTTCGCGCTGTAATGATGTAAGGAGTTTTTTCAACAAAATAATAATAATAATACTCCATTTAAAGCCGCTCCATACAAACTGTATGAGAAAATGAATTTTATTCATATTTTTTTCGTGTTTTTTTCCGATGTTTTCATAGTTATTCTGCTATTCGGGACTGAGACAAATCCAACAAATCAAAGATCATCAAAATCGGTCCAGCCGTTCTTGAGTTATAAATGGTGTAACTAACACGACTTTGTTTTATTTATTTATTTATTTATTTATTAAGGGTAACATACAGCTACATCAATAACATAACTATAATAAAACATTTAGAATAATTAAAAATAAGGCCAATTACATGCTACCACAAATATAAAATAATATTGTAGTTAACAATTAACAAGTGATAGTGTGAAACGGGATTGAAATTAAACCAAGACAAAATAAGGTTTAAATAATATTTAAGATTTAAAATACTTGTAGTACTGGAAATAAAAACTAAAATTAATATAAATAAAAAAAAGTTATGTAACATCGTGGTCACATCCACGCCGAAATGTTGCTCCGATCATTTTCTTAAAATTTCGCTCGTTCAAATGAAAAACGTCAATGTCTCCAAAATGCTTGTTGTAATTGTCACAGATTCTTTACAATGCCGCGCTCTGAGCGTAGTTAGTGCGATAAACAGGAAGATGCAAAACTTGGCTCGCAGTGTGTCTCGTGCGAGACATCGGGGTATTGAATGACAATTTGCTGAGAAGTTCAGAATTGTCAATTTTAAAGTGAATTATTTTATGAAGCAACATCATATCATGAAGAGTACATCTATTTTCAAGAGAGTTCAAGGAGTGAAAAATTAGGGCAGATTTTATATACGAGTATATAGATAATATGTACAATCGCATATACTTCATCTGTGTAATAATGTACTATAATACGCCATCAGCAACTCAACATGTTAACAATACTAAAATTAATGACCGGTTATCTTTTTATCACCACTAAAGCATACTTCATTACCACTGGCACGGTGGTATTATTAACCTTTAATAACGAAGTTTCTAAGAGCTTTATGGCTGTCTTGAGAACATTATCATCTTTTATTCAAGCTGCTCCACTTGTCTATGGTGACATCAAAGTTATCCTAAAACGTGATGGGTTGAAAAGCTTTTACGAGTTTCGAGCATCACTTTAATATATGTAATAAATACGAATGAAAACGTCTGTTTTTTAGAAGTTTTATTATATTTTATGGAAAGGACACGTTTTTCAGAAAGTTATTATTATTATTATTATTATTATGATTTGTATTTTAAGTGCGCCGTTTTGTAAAATCAATTACTCCAAGGGCACACTAGGAAATGAATGACCGAACAGTGCAGTCTTCAGAAGTTTCTTAAATTTAACGTCACTATCCTCATACTAACATGGAGGCTATTCCACGCCAACGGACCCGCAACGCTGAAAGCACGATCATAGAAACATGCTTTATTGGCTCTGACTGGAATTGCTGTATTATGGTATTTTATGGAAAGAACGTGAGAAGACGAAACATATCATTCCCATAAAATATAACAAAACTTCTAGAAAATTGATCTAATTCTTATTAATTTTTTAATATGGAGTTGTAGATTAGTTCACAATGGAGTTCTGGTCCCAACCCTTATATATGAAAGCAAAACATGGAACTGGCAGAAGAAGGATGAGAGCAGAATAAATACGGTAGAGATGAAGTCCCTAAGATGCATGTGTGGTCGAAAGATATACGACAATTAGTTTGATTGCTCTTTCGACCGGCAGCATCACAGGCAAGTTGGTTCTGCATTTTGGAATATAAAACAGTCTGTGTTGACGCTGTCGCACGCACGTCGTTTTCTCCGATTACTCACTTAGCCGACATTCAATATTCGATTGATTTGAGCATTTCACGTTTTCCTCGGCCTTCGTCTTTTTCTTGTTCCATTTACATCGTTGACATATTTTTTTTACATTATTTTTTTAGTTCATTCTTTCCACGCTTCCTCTAAATTCATACATCGTAACATGTGGCGAAGAACAGTGTGAAGTTCCATCCTCACTACCTATTCTTCCAGGGTAACCGCGGGAAATTCTATTTTTTTTTTGTTTATATCGTGAAAGTGAAGCTTGGAGTGGCAGAAGAAGGATGAAAGTAGATTAAATGCCGTAGAAATTACATCACTGTGAATGTGCGTGACGAAGAATATGCGTAAAAACAATGTGTGATAGAATAACCTATGAAGAAGTTAGAAAGAAATGTAAGGCGGATAAATGCGTCCTAAATAAAATTAAGAAAGAGTCATTAAGATGGTTTGAACATATGGAACGAATGGATTTGGGAAAATGGGTTAAAAGATATATACGAGTAGTGTGAATGGTAAAAGAAGTCGAGTAAGGCCAAGGAAGATATGGCATGACCAAAGTAATCAATTACTTAAAGGCAGCTATGTTCGAAGTATAAACAATCGACGATCGTGCATGTCACGGTGTGTGAATGTAGAAGATGCGCGTCAGGATTGAACTGTTTGGCGGTCCATCCTCTCCGGGGAATGTGTGATGTTAGTTAGTTATAGTGGCCCCTATATATTTCACTTTTAGGATTTTAATTAAGTACACTTTGACCTTTTCAAAGGATTTTTCATAATCTTTATAGTGTATATAAACAACACATGTGACTGTTGCAAATTTCGTGTTAAATTTAATTCCTTCTGTCGACACGTGTTTGTAAGTAAAATTTATGCTCTGCTAAAATAAAATTGTGGTGTGTATTATTCAAAGAGACGTACCTCGATATTATTTATTTATTATCCAAATTTTACACTTGAAAAATTATGACGTTAATGAATTATTCATTAATCAACAGAAGTTTAAATTATTATATCTAAATAGATATAAATATCATATATACTCGTATATAGGTTCGCAACCCATCACACCGGGTCTCCCGCGGGGCGAAAAGATAAGGATGGAGTGCCGCATCAGTAAAAGTTAAACAGTCCATTCTTTCTGCCTACCCTTTCGGGGAGACGGCGTGATATTTATAACTCACTAACTAACTAACCATCACGCCGTCTCCCCGAAAGGGTAGGCAGAAAGAATGGACTGTCACACTTTTACTGATGCGGCACTCCATCCTTCTCTTTTCGCCCCGCGGGAGACGCGGTGTGATGGGTTGCGAACCTCATCGCCACCAATAGGCATCTCCCGCGCACACTTCGATTGTCCAACACCCACAAAATAAATCTAAAACAAATTATATAAAATACAATGATATAAAATAAAATAACAAAATAAAAATAATTTAACACAAAATGTTTTTTTTAGATGGTGCACATATTGACTATTTAATTTATGTTCCACGAATCCGCCGGTTTTTTAATTTAGCACATAATGTAAAAACACTTAATGTTTTTTTCGATGTTGCACATGTTGACATGGACGATCCGGACTTTTGTGTTTATTTCATTTATGTTACACGTATCCACCGTTTTTTAAATTAGCTGTAATTAGGCACTTTGTGAAAAAAATATATGTATTAGTTTTGAACTTAATAAACTAAGTTCCGGACTTATACAAATTTTATAAATTTCATTTCTCAGGTATATTTTACAGGCTAGAAACATAATAAATACATTGGAAATGAGGTCTCTTATACAAATACATATATTGATTGGTTATATGTGTATTTCATAGTGTAGATTGTTTTATCTGCCGCGCAAAACCCAAACTGGCTTTGGTCATGGCGCTGGGAAGAGCAATCAGTCTGCTGAACTTAATCACGACGTCTTTCGTATTAGTTAAAATGCGTAAAAATCTAATATTTTTTTTAATGCCCGCTGGACCGATGATCTGAAGAGGATTGCTGGACATGGATGGATGGAAGCGGCAATGGACATATATAAGGTTCCCACCACCACCCGAGACTGTTATAGGACGCAGCGACGCCCTTTCGTCAGTCTCGCTGCACTATCTAGGCCTGTTCCTTGTCCATCCGGGACTTACGTTCATTTAATTTAGCCTTTTCTTGTCATCAATCAAAAGGGTGACAGACCACATTTAATCTATTCTTTTAACCTTATATATCTCCCGCGCGGCCTCACATCTCTTTATTATTAAATAAAATCAGAAGGAAATACTACATAAAGCACACCTTAAATTAGTAAAAAACACACATTAATTCACAATACACAATAGGAAAAATATATAACAAACTAAATTTTAAAACAGGAAGAAGATAGTGTATGAGGGAGGCGGGATGAAATGATGAAATGAAACTGAACTGCTTCGAAAGAAAAATCCTAGAACCCATTAAAGATGGTCAAACATGGAGAAAGAGATTCACCACGGATCTCTACGATGTATACCAGGACGTTAGCGTAGACAGATTGTGCTGGCTAGGGCATGTTGTTTAGGAACCCAGTAGGGCGAAGAAGTTTCGGCAGGTATAGACTGCGATGGTTAAATGGTGTCTTGGCAGACTACCTGGTCCTTGGACAGCAAAACGAAGGACTGGAAGGTAGCAGCCAGAGACAGTACAGGAAGGAGACGTTTCCAGAAGGAAGCTAAGACCCACTAGGGGTTGTAACGCTAAAGATGATATAATGAATTTCTACCAAGGATTTACAGATACCTTCTTCTTCTTCTTTTTCCTTATTGTAGACCTATGTGGTATGTTCTCCAGAGTGTTGCTTCTCCTATGAGGTAGATTCCCAGCTGTCCTTTCATCTTTTAGGAGGTCTTCTACGAGAACGAGTCCCATGAGGTTGATTTTGCAATGCAATATAGGGGAGCTGGTGATGTCCATTCTTTGAACATGACCGTTGCAGTCCCTTTTTCGCTGTCTGCTCCATCTTATAATATCCTCAACCTTACATATCTCTCTTATTCTGGAATTCCTCACGCAATCTCTCAGCGTTTTGTCTGCCATCGTCCTCAGTGTGTTCATCTCGGAAGTCCTCAAAACGTGTTTGGTCCTTGTTGTGTCTGCCCTTGCTTCGACGCCATATGTTATTATTGGTCTTACGCAATGCTTTATAGATTCTCATCTTACTCTTAATAGCCATGTCTTTGTTTTTCCATATTGTGGATTTCAGAGCCCCAGAGATTGCAGCTGCATTGTTTACTTGGGCTTGTATTTCTTCCCGCAGATCAGCTCCCCCCACCAGGTCTATGCCTAGATACTTGAAGGTCCTGACCTGTTCTACAGATACCGTTAGTGTAAAATAGGTATTAAAAAGACTTATTTTGAAATACGCATGTGTGAAAGAGCCACGTAGGAAGAGGGAGCAACATTGCGCGGGCGTTATGGCGTCCGCAACCCGCGGACTGCCGGGTTCCCGGGCACGGGTTTGTGGTGATATTACTCACAATCCACGTCCAAAGCCTAAAATAACTAGATAATCCTCCGTCCATAATGCGACACGATAAATTTAACAAGAGGAATACGGCGGGCAGGAGAGATTGAAAAGTTATTTGCAAGAAAATATTATTATTTTTAATTTTAAAACACTATTATTATAGTTTGTTTTTTAATGTATAGAAATACTTGTAAAAAACGGATTTTACGCATTGTGGGTTTATCATTTTTAAAGATTAATTGTATCTCAATAGAGACGAAGATGATAATTGTATCTCAATAGAAACGAATATTTTCTGCTTAATGCTTACATATAATCTTAATAGATGGCGCTAGTGTAGATTGACCTAAAAAATGGGAAGTGTTTCTTAACATAGTAGCATAATATGCTGTATATATTATAAACATCTTTCAAAAAATTGTCAGACGTGGTGGTCGTAAGAAGAGCGGAGTGGAGAATTTTGTTAAGATAAAACGATCGCTTAACCCAACCAATGACAAGTCATAACTCCTGTAAACGCCTCGACTACCATATTCTGTTTCCAAAAAAACAATTTACATCTTCGTTTCTATTGAGATACAATTAATCCCTAAAAACTATTATTATACATACAACAATTTAATTGAATGAGATTGTCACAATTGCTGTTTTGCTAACCTATGTTACCATCATAAAAACAACAAACGTAATACTAACCGGTTTCGTTCTGCATAGCAGTCCATAGAAAATTTATCTAATTCGTATTAATTATTCAATATGGAGTTGTACATTAGTTCACAATGGAGTTCTGGTCCCAACCCTTATATATGGAAGCAAAACATGGAACTGGAAGAATAAATGCGGTAGATATGAAGTCCCTAAGACGCATGTGTGGTAGAAAGATATACGAAAGAATCTTACATGCTGATATAAGAAAGGAATGTAGAGCGGAAGAAGGTATTATGAACAAAATTATGAAAGGATCGCTGCGTTGGTTCAGACATATGAAGTGCATGGATGTAGAAAAATGGTAAAGAAAGTATACGTTAACGATGTAAATGGAATACGGAGTCGAGGTAGACCGAGGAAAACATGGCATGACCAATTCAATAATGATAGAGTTGTGTGGCGGTCCATTCTCTCTGCCTACCTCTGCGGAGACACGGCGTGATGGTTTGTTGTTGTGGTTGTTGTTGCCACACTGTTATTTTCTGAAACTTCACTCGAATTCTCAAAATCGGATGAAATCAAATCAAATCTTTTTCTCAAAAGATATTACAAACAAAACTAAATTTTAAGACATCTATTTAGACCCAGTAAAATATAATATATAATACCTGGAAATCTTGATGGATGGTTCCACTGCAGGAAAACAAGATACCCTCTAAAGTCAAGAGTATTTGTCTTCTTAACGTACTTTTACTAATATGTAAGACGTCGATATCCAAGGAGATCGTGTTCAACAGACTGATTGCTCTTACCACCGGTGTCACCAAAAGCTGTCAACGGAGATATACATATATCGGAAACAAAATGACTAACTTCCTCCAGCACGGCCAAATTCTTGAAATATCCCATGATTAATCGAAAGAATTGGGTTATGAGATGCCCATCTCTTGGAATTATAAATCAATTCTACATTTTAAACACTTATCAGGATATGTCTAACTATCTTTATATAAATAAATAAAAATTAAATATTTTATTATTTCTGTAAACCTAAACCAAAATTTGTATTTTTTTTATAGAAATATAGATAGAAACTAATTTTTTTTTTTTTTTATGTACATTATATACAACACTCACTTTTTAAACAAATAAGAATTAAATATCAAACATGTTTCGGACTAATGATATGATATTTAATTTTAATTTGTTTGAAAAGTGAGTGTTTTATAATTAATTTTTTTAATTGAAATTTCTTGGTAGAGGTAAGTTCATTTTAAATAATGAAAACAATTTATTTTTTAAGTACAAAATTTCTTTATTATTATGTATTTAGTGTGCTTCCACTTTTGTTTATGTTCGGCCGGTTTCGGCAGCTTGCTGTCATCTTCTGGTCTACTACTACCAAGTACTTCTGATAGTAGCAGACCAGAAGATAGCAGCAAGCTGCCGAAAGCGGTCGAACATAAACACAAGTGGAAGCACACTAAATACATAATAATAAATCGAATACATAACTCGGATATTTTGAATGACTTGACTTTGTTTGTCCCTGACAATTATCTGCAACAAAGGCAACATAGATTATTTCACCTGCCACTGTGTAGAACCAATTTACCTAAAGTTATGCCCGTGGGCAGGGCAATAATCCTTCTAAACCGCATCTCTTCGGATGTGGACATCTTCCACGATAGTGAGGCTTCCCTCAGAAAACATCTATCTCTTAAATAATGTGTTGTTCTTCTTATTGTTTCTAATTATTTATTTGGTCTTTATTTTTTAATTATCTCGTGTTATTTGTGTTTATGTCTATTTTTAAATTTCTTTATTGTATTTACTGTTTAAAATAGGTTTTTTTACCTACCTGTATAGTCATAAGCGCTTTGGTTATATACTGTAATGTTTGTGATTTAAAAATAAATTGAATTGAATTGAATTGAAAAATTGAATTGAATTAAATAAAGAAATTTTGTATCAAAAATATATATTTTTTGAGTGTTGTAATATATTTAAAAAAAAATATATATATATATATATATATATATATAAAACATCTACAACACTAAGTATGGCGAACATAGAAGAGAAACTAATTTTATCATTTTTCATCAAATTCTTTACTAGTTGTGTTATACATATATGTATTTTTCGGGGTAGGTACTGTGGTTTTTTTACGAGAAAACCTTTTATTGTTGGGCTCGCGCGTAAGCGGAAGCTGCGTAAACCGGGGGATTACGAAAGATTTCTCACGCCATCGGGTGGTTATGTGTTTCCCATCAGGGCAGGCTCTTGTTACTGACAACAATATGTTTTAGCGTATTGTTAGGGTGTTATTGTTGGGCTTAGGTTTATTCAAGCGGCTGAATGGACGCGCCGTAACACAATGCCCTCCGCGCTCGGGGCGTCTTGCACGGAGCTAACTACAGCCAATGCTACCAAAGCTCAAACCGCAAACTTTCAAATTGACATGTGTACTTAAACGTATATTATCGATACCGTAACTTAACTGAATCGAATGAATTCACACACAGGATTAAAACGATTAACGAGTAGTCTTTCATAATAAAATATAATAAATCTTTCCTAATAAAGCCTGTGTATTTCCAATTGGTACTCATGGTCTTGAAGCTGTGATACTGTCCAAAAAAAAAATTCCGAGAAACTACGGGTGGCCCAAAGAGCCATGGAAAGAACCATGTTATGAATACGCCTAAAAGACAGAATCAGAAACTTTACGGTGATAGAAAAAACAAAGGTCACTGACATCATTCACCGGGTGGCGACTCTAAAATGGCAATGGGCAGGTCACGTAGGCAGAAGCTCAGAAGAAAAATGGACAAGAAGACTGCTGACTTGGAGACCGTGGTGTTTTTGTTTGGCTCAAATGCCACAGATTAACTCATGTCGTTCCACAACCATCGTATTCGCCTTATTTAGCGCCATGTGACTTCTGGCTATTCCCTAAGCTTAAGAGACGAGATAAAAACCGAATCGCTGCGCACTTTAAAGGTTATTCCAAAAACCTACTTTAACAATTATTTCTAGGTTTGGGGAAAACGTTGATATACTCGTAAGTCGATTGGATCGGGATGAAGGCGATTAAATACTCTTAGATTTAGAATAATAAATAATAAATGTCACCTTATATTTTATCACAGAGGTATGACAATATGGGATGGAGAGGGCAGAGAAGACGATTCTGGAGAGATCACGTAGACAATATGGACCCAGAGAGGATTCCCAAACGACCGTCGACCACCAGAACGACCACCTAAATATAAAATAAATGATACGTTTTACTTTTAATCTACGTACATAACAAATATTAATTTAAATATAATAAAATTATATTATAGTGCGTGACCGGTTTCTCCAGAAAATTTTATGATGCCAAAAATATCCCATTTCACGTGGTAAAAAAGCGGATTTATTTCAGTGACGATTATTTCGACATAGGTTTTCTATGACATTTATTATCTTTGACATATTTTCTGGCTTTTACAAGGTAATTTTATTTCTATAGAATCGCTTATGATGAAGGTCTAAGGTCGGGTTAAAAAACGACCTCGCGTTGCCTAGATCAGGAACAAAGCATTTTTTTATTATAAGGTCTACTACAGAATTTGAATACACTATTTTTTGAAAAATGGGAACATAATTTTAGGTAGGCAAATGACACTGTATTATTATTATTACCTGGAATCTTTCCATGACCTTCAAACAAGTTTATAAAAAATAAAGTGATATTTACAGTAATTTATACGAATGAAAACATAGGTTTCCTAGAAGTTTTAATTTATTATTAATAATGAAAATAAAAAAGTAAAAAATATTTTTTAATTGTATATTTAGTTAAATTCCACTGACGTTTGTGTCTTTGACTGGTTTCGATATCTCGCTGCCATCTTCTGACTTTTCACAATTTTTTTTATTTCATTATTTACAATGAATTTCTACCATGAAATTTTAAGTAACAATATTATTTTTTATTTTTTATTTAATGGGTATCACATGTTTCTCCGGACTAAAACATGACCAAATGACAAGGCGACAAATGTCATTCACATAAAATAAAATATTTTTTTAGATATAAGGCTTGTTCTTTTTTCTATAATTTTATTTAATATGGAGTTTTCCATCATGGTTTAAGAAACATTAAGTATGATAAATATAATATTGAGTCTTAATATTGTATAATATTATATATTTAAAAAAAAAACTAACTAACTGACCATCACGCCGTCTCCAGGCAGAAATAATGGACTGCCACACATTTTTTTCCTTAAATATTTCTCTTGCTCCCTCATCATTCATATATCTGTCATGCACGCGCGTCGATTTCTCTGACTCCTCACGTGGCCGACATTCAATATTTGATCAATTTAATTGTGCCACGTTTTCTTTGGTCTTCCTCTAGTTCCATTTACGTCGTTATACTTTTTTTACTGTTAAAATTTAAAACACTGTTATAATATCACAATTTCTTTTTATTTACTCAGAGTGTCGCGACAGCTGTTTCGCCAACCAATGTTGGCATCATCAGGTATTACAATAAAAAGTTTATTGTAACACCCGATGATGCCAACATCGATTAGCGAAACAGCTGTCGCGACACTCTCGGTGAATAAAAAGAAATCGTGATATTATAACAGTGTTTTTAATTTTAACAGTTATAATGTTGATATATCATAGTGTTTCGGCCAAAATAATGGACTATAAACTTTTTTTACCATTCTTTCCATGTGTCCAAACCATATTAATGTATAATATAAATGTGATGATAACCGATGCTCCCAGAATAGAGAGAGCTTACAGTTTTCAAATTAATTTTTGAAAATCTGTGTAGATACCAGACAGTTATTTTATTTGAAATTTAAATAAAGGACAACTTTTCGTCCTGCCTCCCAATATTTACAAACGATATCCTAAGGTAATCCTACAAGTCCCTTTCTGATTGTCTCAACCCCTTGTTGTTTGTTTTGCTACAAAATAAATTTATAATTTGATTTCGCCGGGTAAACACGCTTTTGGAAGTATCATGGCAGGATCAGACGACGGGCCCTAATAAGTATCCTATTTAATTGCAGACAAATTTTCCCCGAAACTCCCTGAATGTTTCATCAAAATTTTCCTTAATTAAATGCATTGTTATTCATATTTCCTTACTTTCCCAAAAGCTTGTTATTTCGTATTATTAATGCCGACATTCTAATTCTTTCAAGTCGTAAAGCACAACTTTTACGAATCATACTTTATTGAAAATGAATAATAAATGTATTCTGTGTCAACTTGTTAACCCTTCATTTTGTTCATGTTTTTTTTTTTATTTAAGCAAATACGGTATTTTTAGTCGTCTTTTGCAAATTAGAATATGGGAAGAAATATGATAATTAAACATATTTAAGGTGTTTTGTTTAGGATAATCAAATGATTTTACTGAAATCTCTTGATGGAAGTTCATTTTAAATAATAATTAAATAAAACGATGTTTTTTAACTTCTTCCACTTTTGTCTTTATTAAAACAGCGACCGGTTTCGCCAGGCTCGCTGGCATGTCTCTGACCAGTCTGTCGATGTCAGCGAGCCTGGCGAAACCGGTCGCTGTCTAAATAAAGACAAAAGTGGAAGTAGTTAAAAAACAGTGTTTTGTTTACTTATGTACCTATATCGATTAAAATTTACTTGAATCTAATTTGATTATATTTCATAATATTTATAATCATCGGCTGTCCTTCCTGTCCGAGGAAGACTGTCTTTCAAGGTTGTGGGTCTGCATGTGACTGAAGAGCCCGATCCTGGACCCACAAATTCTGGGGGTATCTGGGGCAGGCGAAGGCGCTTGTAATGGAGCCGTCACCGTCTCCCAGTGGTCTCTCCTTTCTCCTCCTCCTCTCTGCGACGTCGTCTCTGTGCAGTACTTCAAAATCTTGCATGCCTTTATGTACTGTTGTTCTCCACCTAGGTCTGTCTTCTGCATTCTTTTCCCAGCAATCACCAACCTTTAAAATTTGATTATTTTTGTCATGCCATGTTTTCCTCGGTCTACCTCCATTTACTCCATTTACATCGTCCACGTATACTATTTTAACCATTCTTTCTTCGCCCATACGCTCCATATGTCCAAACCAACTCAACGATCCTTTCATAATTTTGTTCATAATACCTACCTTATTTCGCTCTACATTCCTTTCTAATATCAGAATTTAAGATTCTGTCGTAAATCTCTCGACCAAGCAAATGTCTTAGGGACCTCATCTTTACCGCATTCAAAAAGCTATTTATTTAAAAATAAATTTTTAATTAAAAAAAAAAGTTTTTTGTGAAACTAATGCCACTAGCGATGGCTCGTATACTTTAATAGATAGATGGGGATATAGAGTGTAGCGTTAAACAATAATTTGTTGGAAATTCTAATAATATTCTATTTACAAATTAGAAGATTTTTCCGTTTGTAGAAAATTCGCTTTTTCATGAAATGATGGGGGAACATTGCGATTTTTTTTTGTGAATTAAGATACTGTTTTTTCCACTTTGGAATATATTTTTCCGACGTATTACAAAGATTTTACTCCATCATGAGGAAAATGATATAAATTGAAAAGTCGAAAGAAAAAATAAAGCTGTTTTGTTTTGTTTATTTATAAAAAAAAGTCATCGTTGTAGAATTCCACAACGTTCATCAAAATTTTACTTTTTAACAGATTACTTTTTAACAATTTTATTGTTTCTTGAACAAAGACGTAAAATCCCATATTTAATAATTAATATTGAATGTATGGAGTTTTACGTTATTGTTCAAAATACAATAAATAAAAATCTTTTTCTTCTTCTTCTTCTTCTTCTTCATCTTCCTTATTATAGACCTATGTGGTCTGTTCTCCAGAGTGTTGCTCCTCCTGTGAGGTAGATTTCCAGCTGTCCTTCCATCTTTTAGGAGGTCTTCCAAGAGAACGAGTCCTATGAGGCTGATTATGCAATGGAATATAGTGGAGTCTGGTGGTGTCCATTCTTTGAACGTGACCGTACCAGTCCCTTTTTCGCTGCCTGCTCCATCTTATAATATCCTCAACCTCACATATTCTTGTGTTCCTCACGCGATCTCTCAGTGTCTTGCCTGCTATCGTCCATCATCGTAAATAAAAATAATTATTTTAAATCATCGTAAGATTGATGTTGACTTTTAAATTTTGCACCGTTCAAACCTCATCTTGAATATACGTACTAATTTGCGAGTGTACTCGCGTATTTTCTATGACCGACTCAACACGAAAAGATCGAGCGCGTTAACTCGCTTATGTTGCTTAACATGTTAATCTTAATCACATCACAACTATCCAACATTGTCTCACGTAGAACATATCATTGCGTTGGTTCATATAGTACGTGGAGGGTGTATATTAGTGCAGCGCTAACGTTCCTTGCAAGATCCTCGTATTTATATCACCCGGATATCCTGTCTCTGGACCTTTTTCCAGTCACTGCGAGCGGGGACAGCACCCCATTAGCACACTACCCCTGTGATTAATTCCCGTCGTCCCTAATACACAAATGTATTTGGCCCGCCTCTTAAAATGTGATAAAATCGCATTTATTCACACAAAAGTGACAGGGTTTTCATTACTACGCGGATAAGGGTGTATTCTCGCATTTTTTTAAATTTATGAACTGATTCATAACGGTTTTATTATTATTTTTTTCGAATCCGTGAAGTGACTATGTGTCTCATTTTATTTCGATTGCAAATGTGAAATCAATGTTAAATACAACAACGATTGTATTATTTCTGCTTATACAGGTATACTTGTTACAAACATTTTAATAAATTTATGTTTCTGCAGTGCTGATATATCAATTTGACTATCTTACCTCTCTACACTGAAAATTCTACATAACATTTTCAAAAATTGTGATCTAGAAGCTTACCCATTTTTAAAGTACAAACAGTAAGAAAATCGGTCGATGTTGAGTATTTCGCTTAGAGACCTATACCCAACGCGAAGATAAGAAAACGCACCAGGGTCACCGATGTAGGGATACGTATTGCGAAGATGAAGTGGCAGTGGGTTGATCATGTGTGGGATTATGGATGATGGAGCCAGAGGGTTACTGAATGCGAGAAGAGCCTGGAGAACACTGGCGAGAGACCGATAGAGATGGCTTGGTAGTAGAGAGGCTTACGTCTATAAGTGGATGGGTACAAGCTTACAAAGACAACATCGTCAAAAATATTCATGTTTATTAGGCGTTGAATTAATTCATAAAAATTGTATAGGCATTAGATTAAATAATTTTGAAGCCTTGGAGATAAGGAAATTAATAAACAGCAACCAAAATATTATCAATAATCAAATTAACCTATCGTTCAGCCCTATTCTTAATTTGTTTCCAGCGAAGTTAGGTCATTCTTCATAAGCTGGTATTTCCTTCTATTTGTTGTGACGTGCGCATTAGTATTCATTTGTACATAATACACCAAATTACATTTATTTACATTTCCTAGAAATTTGCTATTTCAAACCATTTCTTACCCCCTTCCTTTCTTTATTTTACCCCCACCGCTCTGATTTCACATTATTTGTATTTATTTGTATCTAATGACATTTTCATCAGAAACTTCCTTTGTTATTTCAAAGGTAAACATTTTTCCGATTATACTTTTCCTTCTCGCACCCCCTCCTCTGATTTCACCACCGTTTACTATTATATGGGTGTTTTTCAAAAAGTTTGCTCGTTGCGTAATAATTCCACTACGTCACATTTGGCGTTCCACTAATACATCACGTCGCATAGTGAATGTGACGTATGATGCCAGTATTGAAACAAACTCCAAAATGCAGGTTTATGAATATGATTTTATTAAATATTACATTGAATTCAGATTCTAGATGTCGGTCATTTTTACCCATGAAAAGCTGTAAGTCAAACAATCAATACTTACATTATAGAATCACGTTCGTAGTGGAAAATAAAAACAGCACGTCGTGACGCCCGACCACTATTTCACATAACATAATGCGACTGGTGTCAATTTACGAACATGGCGACCGTTGACGAGCTATAAAATGTTGCCATCAATCAAATATATACTTAGTTTATAGTAAATTTTTCGTTTAAATCAGTATATCGACGTAGCGTATACGGAATTTTCCACCAACGTCGTTTTGAGTGACTAAATAAAAACAGTATTTTATATTATTTTGAACTCTAATACGCTGTTATCTAGGAATATTATTGAATCTGGATCATATAATCATAACATAAAACTCTTGGACAAGAAGTAGCTTATCAATGAATATTTTTCGTTTATAAAGTGCAAAAGGAGCGTGGGACACTAGAAAAATCACCACTTTTCTATCGTATATTCCCAATAATTAAGCAAAATAAACAGATATAAGTACTTTTGGATATGTGAATAATCAATTTGTGAGTTATTCTGTTGTTTTGAGATATAAAAAAACAGTTTTAAAATCAATAGCCTGCAGAATTACCTCGAAAGTCATAGGACATGTAATTTTCGAGTAAACATTTTATTTGAAAAACACCCACATGTACATTTAAATTTTGGGTTTTTGTTTAGTTGTTATACTGCTCTGGTGAAGCTTGGGTCCTAACTAAACTAGTTGGCATCAATTATAATAAACAAACCGTGGTTAAATACAGAGATTTTTTTTTAATTAATAGAAAATTGACTAACTAACTGATATAATGGACCGTCACACTGCTCTTTCCTGACATTCTTCTCTAGCTCCCTCAACAATCATACATCGAATCATGCACGAGAAGAAATCATGACAGTCTGCGACATTAGCGTGAATGATGAAAATCTGGAATAAGTAGAAGTTTTTATATGTATATTCAGGTAATGTTTGCAAAGGATGAGCGAGTGGAGAGTGATATCAAAGAAAAGTTGGGGCAGGCAATCAAGTGAACGATTTTCATCGCAAACAAAAGTCTATCAAAAAAGCTAGAAAGTTCCTTAAGTAAAATTGGAAAAAAAAATCACAATTATCAGATGGGGACATTTTATATTTATACTAAAGAAATTAATAAACCAATATTTAATTACAAAAATTAATATTTTTATGCCATACATAAATAATTATAAATAATTTGGCATGGGTAAATGTTACAATGTACAAATATTGAGAAAGCAAAAAAGTATGTCAGAAAAGAACATTGTGGTAGTCCATTCTTTCTGCCTCCCCTCCGGAAGACGGCGTGATGGTTTGTTAGTTAGATACAAATTGAAATTACTTTATGTCCCCCATATGTATAATCATGTACAACCTAAATATCGCAACATAATAAAAAAAATTTTGAAACGATTATATTTCATATTATTTTATCTTTAATGCAACTAAAAAAGTTTAAGACACCATACTAGCGACATCTATTATTTTATTTATGAACGAAAATCTCATTTCTTCCATTCAATGATTATACAAATAATACAAATTTAACAGTATAAAGATATTGATTCATTGGTTTGAGTCCGCGCTAACACTTATATTTAATACCAAGAGATGCCGCCTATTTGAGTTTGATTCTGAAATGTCACTTAGTGTTATGAACAAAATAATGGCACTGGGAATGAATGAATGGAGAAATAATGATGAAAAAAGTATACCCATGAAAAGGAGGAAAACCGAAGAAGAGGTGGTACGATCAAATCAATCATAATTTAAATGTCGGTCACGTGAGGAATCGGAAAACTCGATGTGAATACATGAATGCTGAGGAACACATAATATTAAAATGATAATAAAAAAAATCAGTACTCGTAAATTGCATTATATGGTAATATATTTACAAAATATGGAGTTATAATGGCAAAGAAAGTATACATAAAATATTTACGATGTAAACTGAACCAGAAATGGAGGAAGAGCGAATAAAACGTACAGTAGAAAATATAATAAATACAGTAGAAATGAGATCTCTAAGACGAATGTGTAAAAAATCTGCCTGAGTGTCGAATGAAAATAAAGTATGTGAATGCAGTGCGAATGAATGTGTTATGAAAGGAACATTAATGTTAAAAAAAATTAAATGGATGTAGAAATAGAGGAAGAGAGAAGAGAAATAAGTCTTGGCACGATCAAATAAATCAAATATTGAATGCTGGTTTACGTGATGAGTCAGAGAAATCGACGTGCGTGCTTGACACAATGTATGAATGTTGAAGAATTGGGGGAAATACGTCAGGAAAGAACATAATACCTATTATTTCTGCCTACCCCTTCGGAGAGGCGGCGTGTTGGCTAGTTAGTAAGCTAGATATTACTTTTAAAAAATGTTGACGTGATCCGATCCTTTACCTATCAGATGATGAATAAAAAAGTACTTAATATATTAACACACACTCATAATTCACAATATTTTAATAAAAATTGATAAAAAATATTTTCAGTTCTCTAATAAATTCACACAAAACAAAAGAAATAGTAGAGTTTATTACAATTTATAATAAATAACAGATAATATGCAACGAAACGTCGAAAATCAAATGCTCGCGACGAAGGACAAACGAATATAGTATAATGGCGGCCGATGGGATACTTCACAGATGTGATTTACCGACAGCGCGCATATAAACCGTAATTATGACGAAGTTAAACACATTTCATTTATTATCTTTACAGATTTTTGTAAAGGATAGATGTAGGTAAGTATTGGAGTCATTTGTGGTTCCAAATTCTTGACGGCTACCGATGCAAATAGGTTAAACCCAGAATTGTGAAGGCAGAAATAATGGACCGCCACACTGTTCTTTCCGGACATACTTCTCTCATTTCTCAACACCATATTTTTCCCTCGATTTCTCCGACTCCTCGCAAGGCCGGCGTTCAGTATTTGATTGATTTGATCATTCCACGTTTTCCTCGGTCTTCCTCTTCTTCTCTAATAGTTCCGTTTACATCGTTTATATAAATTTTCTTAACCATTATTTCTTCATTTACGTATTTTAATATAATACTATTGAGGAGAGCAAAATTCGAATCTACAAGACATGCGTACGTCCTATAATGACATATGGAATAGAAACGAGAGCTGACACCATCAGAACAAAAAGTCTCATAAGAACCACAGAAATGGAGACTCTCCAATGCGTTGCGGGAACGACACTTCGAGACAGAATAAAAAATTCTGAAATAAGAATGATCTGAAATGTGGAAGATGTTGTGCGATGGGGAAGACTGAGAAGACGCTACTGGAGAGATCATGTGGAAAGAGCATGTTCTGAAAGAGTGATAAATATAGCCGCAAAGGAAGTACCAACAGGAAATCGACCTGGAGGAAGACCACCTAGATACAGTTGGACATCTGCATCCCAGAAACAGGCTTCGAGAAAAAACAGGACATAGTCCTAAATAAAGTAGAAGAAGAAGACTATTTAGGAGTACTAAGAATGTTTATTAACGATTTAATTGTATGTGTCACTTGAGATAGCATAGAACCCCTTTTCCAGTTACCTTTTATTTTCTACTTTGTATTATTACCATTAGCGTAATTGCAAGTATAGACAGATTTCTCTTCCAATTAAGACATCCCTCGCTGCTTTAAAAATCAAAGGGTCTCTAAATTAATTTCTCTTGAAATCCTCGCAGTAACAATTATAAGGACTAAGAATCCTTTGATCATCAAACGTCTAGTGAAATAATGCGTCTGTGTTCTAAATATCTTAATTGTTATTAAGGTAGAAAGTGGATTCATTTAAAAAAAATTATTTGACATTCTTAGACGTGTATATAATGAAATTTAAAAAAAATGTTGTAAGAAATCTTTTTAGAACGTACATATATTTATAATAGTTAAAATCCACTAATGTTTGTGTATTTGAACGGTTTTGGCATCTCGCTGCCTTCAGAAAATGGCAGCGAACTGTCGAAACCGGTGGAAGACACAAACATTAGTGGATTTTAACTAAATATGCATTATTTTTCTCGACATGTATATATCGTTCCCTCGATGACGAAGGTGCCTTTGAAACATGTCGAGAAAATAAACTCAAAAGTGGAAATAAAACGTGTTTTAAATTATTAAAAAATAGACAATATTAGAAGTGAATTCAATGCGAATGAAACAAAATCACAAAAGAAACATGTAAATAATGAAATTTAAAAAAAGGTTCAAAAATCCATTAATGTTTGTCTTCTAACGGTTTTGGCATCTCGCTGCCATCTTCAGAAAATGGCAGAGAGCTGTCGAAGGCACAAACGTTAGTGGATTTTAACTCATTATAAATTTTTTCAACACTTTTTTTTAAGGATTAATTGTATCTCAATAGAGACGAAGATGCAAATTGGAAACCTACAATGTCGGACAATAAATGAAAATATAAGAAGTGAATGTGGTGCGAATGATGGTGTTATGAACAAAATAATGAAAGGATCATTAAGATGGTTTGGACATATGGAAAGAATGAATACAGAAATAATGGTAAAAAAAATATACATAAACCATGTAAATGTAACTAGAAATAGAGGAAGGCCGAGGAAAACGTGGCACGATCAAATAAATCAAATATTGAATGTCGGCCACGTGAGGAGTCAGAGAGATCGTGGCGTGTGCATGACACGATGTATGAATGTTAAGAAAGCGAGAAAAATATGTCAGGAAAGAAAAGTGTGGCAGTGTGTGATGGTTAGTAAGTTAGTTAGTTTTTGTAAAAGCTTTTTAAAATAATATAATATTTTGAATCAAATACATTTTCGCGAGATTTCGCTTATTTACGTAACAATTCGTTTCTTGGTTAAAAAAAACTAGCTTTGAAAAGAAGTCGGTCGAATTTGCGAAGCGAAAAAATGGAAGTGAATAATAATTTAGGCAGAGGAAAATTCAAAAAAATTGCTAACGACGTGTGTCGCGATGAAAAGCCTTTTTCCACCATCACTCAAAGGGAATCCATCAATGTCCTAATGCGTTTTTTTTTCTTTTCATGAAACCTTTTAATTCTTACAACCTTATAAGATTATGGCCAGAGGCGTAGCGAATATTTTGAAAATTTATTTAAACGCCAATCACTTGCCAATGCTAATTCTACTAACTAACTAACTAACTAACCATCACGCCGTTTCCCCGAAGGGGTAGGCAGAAAGAATGGACTGCCACACTTTTCTTTTCTGACATATTTCTCTCGGTTCCTCAACATTTATACATCGTGGCATGCACGCGCGTCGATTTCTCTGACTCCTCACATGGCCGACATTCAATATTTGATTTATTTGATCGTGCCACGTTTGGTCTTCCTCTATTTCTAGTTAGAAAAAAATTAATTAAAAACAATGTTTTACAATCATCCAAGTCTTTCTCTGGATGGTTGACGAGGAAGATTCACAGACAATGCTCTATTAACTGTGTGGTCTTTGGTATCTTTATAATAAAACTACTATGATAGAAAATAATGTTTTTATCTTTTTGATTATTTTATTTTTAAGAAAAAATATGTCTTTGTTTTATTTGATGTAGATTGTTTATATAGGGGTGACCCAAAATTAAAGCAAGATTTGAATTAAATAGAAATCACAGCTTTTAGTCTTTAGATTGATTTTTTTTATTGAATCATAAATTTCATAGTATAGAGTTATTTATAAAAGAACACATCAGGCAAATGGCCTCAACGGTTTTGCTGGCACATACGCACTCTTTTGTCGTTAATTTTCATGACCATTTTGCATAAATGTGGCTCAATTTCGTTGATGCAGCGTTTAATTTCCTGTAATGCATGGATGGTTGTGGGCTTGTTGACATTAATCTTTTATTTAAAATAATCCTATAAAAATAAATCTAATGGTCTTAAATCAACCCCCTAGATCGTGATCTAGGGGGCCAATTCCGATCACTGAAATGAGAGAGTAAAAACAAACGGATTTTCGCCAACACTCTCACACACTTCTTCGATATTGACATTTGAACGGCTTGTTTTTGGACGACAAGTGCGTTTAGCGTCTCCGACTGATCCAGTCTTCCTGAATTTTTCAATTAATCTCTTCACAGTTGACGAAGTTAAAACACTTTTCCGATCATATTTTGTTTCAATCTTTCTAATTGCGGCCGCCAAAATTTCATTATTTTGGAGATATTGTTCAATTATGAAAACACGTTGTTGTATCGTGTAACGCTCCATTTTTACTAACCCTAAACTGTCAGCTACCAAATCGCCTTTTTTCGTTGTTGCCAACAATTCACTGCACAATTTCAAATCTTGCTTAAATTTTGGGTCACCATATATTATAAAATTTTCAATAAATATATTTTAGGATTTTTGGCAGTATAAATAGCCAGGAACTATCTAATAAAATGCCGGCTACGCCGCTGTTTGTGGCACTTTCCACTCACTTTTCATAAGATTCAAACTTGATAAATCTTGAATTAAAGGCTTCGTTATTGTTTGCTTTTAACCCCGTTTTCCTTTTTCGTAATCCTTTTTAAGGAATAACGTGGAAAACCTATTTTAAACATTTTCCGTACATTACTTACATTTTTTGAACCAGTGTTTATAATACCAGTATACCAGTGCTACGCGAATTCATGCAATCTCGCATCGCATTGTACTATATATCGAGTGGTAAATGTATTTCAAGTTCAAGTGCGCAGTTCTTATAAGACAGTGGCAGCGTAGTGCGACTGTGGAAACAATATGAACGATGTTGCAAAATCACACTAGATATCTGCTATACGTCAGTTTAAATTTTATCATTATAAATCGTCACTTAATAGTTTCGAAACAAAATTAATACTAGTCCATTGTTTTGGCCGAAAAACTATGACACTTAAACATTATAAACTGTTAAATTAAAAAACTTAGTTTTATATATCACAATTGGATTTTGATTTTACGCGACATCTGTTTCGTCAACCAGCTAACCATCACGCCGTCTCCCCGAAAGGGTAGGCAGAAAGAATGGACTGTCACATTTTAACCGATGTGGCAGTCCATCCTTCTCTTTTCGCCAAGCGGGAGACGCGGTGTGATAGGTTGCGAACCTCATCGCCACCAATAGGCATCTCCCACGCACACTTCGATCGTCCAACATCCACAAAATAAATCTAAAACAAATCATATAAAATACAATGATATAAAACAAAATTAATACTTAATAAAAATATGTTAAAACCTATTTTCACACCACTTTTTTGCTAACTAACAAACTAAACATCACGCCATCTCTCCGAAGGGAATTGACCGCCACAATGTTCTTTCCTGGCAAACTTATCTTAATTCCTCAGCATTCATACATCGTGACACGCACCTCCTCGACATTTAATATTTGATAAATCTGGTCGTGCCACGTTTTCCTCGGACTTCCTCTATTTCTTGATCCGTTTTCGTCATTTACATATACGAGTACTTTCATTATCATTCATTTTTTCCATGTGTCCAAACCATCTCAATGACCCTTTTATAATAATAATAATAAAATTATTTGTTTTTCTCATAACATCTTTATTCGCACTATATTCATTTCTTACATGTGGGTTTAAATATAATCCAGTGGTGGTAAGTGCATTGAATGCCATCCCGAAGATTCCAGGTTCGATTCAGGCAGTGTGATTGTCACACTGTATTTAGTCTGGTGTAAAATTCACGTGACAATAAAATGGCGATATATTAGCTACCTATCACATGTCACGAGAATCACTATGATAGCTATAATAACATACCCTGAAGATGGAGACTGCAACGATCTCCGAAACGTCGGTCGAGAAGGAGTTATTACACGGTGTTACCCAAAAACACATCAAACATACAGCTATAATAACCTTTACATCGATTTGGCTCATGCTGTCATGATGTAAAGAGCGATTCAACAAAATAATAATAATAATAATTATAATAATAATAACAATAGTAATAATTATTATTATTATTATTATTATTATTATTATTATTATCATTATTATTATTATTATGAGAATAAGAATAAGAAGAAGAATAATCATAATAATAATAATAATAATAAATAATAATAATAGAGTGAGAATGTCTGATGAGATGAATGTCTTAATGTCTGAGAGATCACTTTATTCATTCTATTTATTTTACCCTCATCCTCCGTTTGCCAGGTCCATGCTTATATAAGGGCCAGCACAATAACAGTACAACATAGTCATTCCCATAAAATACAATAAAACTTCTAGATAAGTGACGTTTTCATTCGTATTAATTACAAATGAAGTCGATAATCAATTTTGCTTATAAAAAGCCACACACCGTCCCTGGCATTTATTTTTATTGCCCACACTTTTTACGATATATATTCAAGAAGAAAAGTATTTAGAATTACGAATTTTCCCCTTCTCCTAGTAATTATTCAAAAATAACAAGAAAATATTTTTTGAATAAACTTATAAGGATTCAAACATTTACGTAGGGTTATTTTTTTCGAATAAATCCATTCAGCCTTGAGCAATATAGACCTTTTTCACCCCGAATTACCATTGGCGTTTAGTATATACGATGATTTTTCAGCTTAAATAAAAACTTTATTTATTACACTTGCTCGTGAAATCAATTTTAGATCACATACAAATGTGTATATCTGTACTGGAATAATAATAATCGTGTCTTGCAAGCACGTCGATTTTTCCGACTACTCGCGTGGCCGAATATTTTATTTATTTGATAATTTAACCATTCTTTCTTCATTCATTATTTCCATGTGTCCAAACCATCTTAATGTTCCTATCATTATTTTGTTTATAACCCTTTCATTCGTTTCTTATATTTAATTCGACACTCTATCATAACAATTGTTGAAAATATTTCATTTCTACTCTTTTTTTATTCCACTTTCATCCTTATTTTGCCAGTTCCATGCTTCACTTCCATTCAAAGCTTTGGTAAAAAGTTTTCATTACAATCTTAAAAAGTTCATAGAATAACAATTCAGTTTTTTTTTAAGAAGCTTTTATACACTTATATAGATTAAATAACCACGGGGACATAACACAACCCTATTTGACACCGTTATTACTGTTAAACCGACTATAAGATCTCCATTTACTCTGACACTAGCAGTTTTTTTCCGTATTGAGCGACTTAATTGCCGTGCTCAGTTTTGTACTTATTCCATATTCAGACAATATTTTCCACAACTTAACTCTATTTACGTAATAAAAATATCTACTTACGTAGTTTTACTCTCGAGCCCTCGAACTTAAGTACATTTCTATATTAAATGCGTACATACACATGTGGTTACATTCAAAATCGACTTTTCTAATATAAAATTATATTATTTCACCTCCTGCTGAGAAACCATTAGAGCCAACAATATACTAGGCTGTTAGGTAGAAATTCAATTTTCTTCCCGTCTAACCGAAATAAGGGTGTTTGTATCAAATTCAATTCACCCTGATCGATTATTGCTTCTATCCTCTAACTCTTCGTACTTCAAAAAAATCGCTTTAAATGAAACTCACCTTATTTATGTATTAATTTCAAGGGTGATTTAACTAACCATTACCACTCTTAAATTTGACGTCTCTCGTGATTATACTCGTACTTAACTAACTAACTAACTAACCATCACACCGTCTCTCCAAGGGGGTAGGCAGAACGAATGAACTGCCACACTTTTCTTTCCTGACATAATTCTCTCGCTTCCTCAATATTCATACATCGTGTCATGCACGCGCGTCGATTTCTCTGACTCCTCACATGGCCGACATTCAATATTTGATTTATTTGATCGTGCCACGTTTTCCTCGGTCTTCCTTTATTTCTGGTTTAATTTAAATCGTTAACATAAATTTTTTTAACCATTCTTTCTCCATTCATTCTTTCCATATGTCCAAACCAACTTAATGATCTTTTCATGTTCGACACCTTTATTGATATCAAACCAGGCTGTTAAATCTCCATTTACCCTGACACTAGCAGTGCTTTCCGTGTATAGCGACTTAATTGCCGTGATCAGTTTTGTACTTATTCCATATTCAGACAGTATTTTCCACAACTTTACTCTTATGCTTTTTGCAAATCGACAAACGCACAGAAAAGTTTGCGGTTTTTGACCAGAAACCTCTCTGTCAATATACGAAGTCCAAAATTTGATCCATACATCCTCTGCCATTCATAAACGCACCTTGCACATCCCAACTTTTGTCACTAGTATTTTTTTTTACTCTTTCTATTAAAATTCTGCCATAGGCTTTACCAAAGACTAATAGCTCTGTGGTTTCCACATTCCATACGCGATCCTTTTCCTTTGTACAGGGGCATTAAAACTGCTCTCCTCCAGTCTAGCGGCGTATATCCCTCCTCCAAGCACTGGTTAAATAACTTACATAACCATGCAGAAACCACTTCGCCACCGCTTTTAATAAAATCTATGGCAATATAATCAAACCCAACAGCTTTTCCACTTTACTCATACTTTGTACTAAATAAAAGGCTATTCCACGCCAACGGACCCACAACGCACATAGCTTTATCTTAAAAACTTTATTAGCTCTGATCTTCAAACCTATACCAAGACTTCACCCCATCCCTTTCATTCAGAGTATAAGAAAACAACTATGTATTCCAATTTGCTTTTTAAAAAATACACTTAGGAAACCATTTGACTCTGTATTTTTATAACAAAGTACGAGTGTACTTCTAAAATATCCCAATTTAAAATTAAAGACCCAAAATGTGCTATTATGATAAAAAACTTATCAAGCATAAATGAATATTACGAAACCGACTGAAGTTTGATGGGCTTATTTAACATTTGGCATTTAAATTAGTTTTAAATGCCACGATATTAAATGAAAACCATGTAAATCAAATAAATATCTTAGAAAGGAACTTTAAGTAATTCAATGAATAGGGTTTCTGAACACGCAATGAATTTCATTGATCAATTGAAATTAAAATGTATTGAATATAAAATATTTCGATTTTGGCCTAGTAAATTTTTTTTTCGTCTTCGATTCATCTTAAAACATTATCCACGATGCTTACCTTGATTGTAATTAATTAAGTTAAATGATTGCTTATGTGAGTCACAGTTTACAGTAACTTAACTTAACTTGCTGTGTTTGGTTCTCCACTATCTTTTTTCTGGACTGCTTCCGCAAAGCATCAACATCTTATCGATCATTCTTCAATCTCGACAGCTGACAAAGACATCGTTCCCAAAACCTCCACAAAGTTTCTTGGTGTTTATCTTGACGCAAATCTGTCCTTAAAATCCCAAATTAATAACACGGTCAGCGCTAGTTTCTTCCACCTAAGGCGATTAAAATCCGTCAAAAGGAGTATTCCCCATGACACTTTCAAAACTCTTGTAAATTCCTTTGCTGTGTCACGACTTGACTATTGTAATGGAATTTATTCAAACATTCCAAAACAAAACAAAACATTCGCGTTCAATGCAGCAGCAAGACTCATTAAAGACATTCCAAAAAAGTCCCAAACAACACAACATCTCAAAGAACTTCATTGGCTTAAGAATCCAGAAAGAATCCAGTATAAACTCTGTTGGACAGTCTTCAAAGCGCTACATGGAATGGCTCCAAATTATATATCCGAACTCTCTATAACCGACCGACTAAATATAAGGAAAACCATACTTCGCTCGGCGAACTCCTCGGCAATAGGAAGATTAGTTGAGCCAAAGCGTTGCCCTAGTACAAATTTTGGCGATCGAGCGTTTGCGGTAGCCGGTCCATCAGCTTGGAACAATCTTCCTTCACACCTCAGATGCCTAAATGATCTGACAGACTTCAGATCTAAGCTGAAACCCCATCATAATTCATACCCAATTTAAAACTTGCATATTTTGTTCTATTATAATTTCTAATCGATCGCGAATATCAATCAGATGCAACGTTCACATTTAGATTTAAAACACGTCTTAATGCGCCCTTGAGGTGATTACATCACAAAAACGGCGCTTTAAAAGTTAGCATATTATTATTATTATTATTATCTATCACTATGGCGATTCCTGTTTTTTTATTATCATCGTGAATTATTATTATTTAATATTAATAATTAGTTCTTACTGAAAAAAAAATTATTAGTACTTATCAAATCAACAGGTTAATTTTTAAATTTGAATTATTGTAGTAAATTTTAAATGCGTTTTTATATTAGAACTTCTTTGTTTAGTTTTGATTATATTTTTACACCTGAAGATGGAGGTGTCCTCCGAAACATGTCGTGTTTTTTTAATAGTTAGTGGATTAAACAAAAAGTTTATCTCGCACTCACACTGTAAAATATTTTTTTTCTCCTGTGAAAATCTCTACTTTCTACATCATAATTTACATTTTCAAGAATGGATGATATATTTTTTATTTTATTGCATTCTTCTTCTTCTTTCGGTGCCGTGTCAGGTCTCCCCAACGTTGGCGATTACTGCAGCATAGGCATCTCTATCCGTCGCCACTTGGAACAGGTTCTGAACTTTTTTTATTCCTGTCCACTCTTTGATGGTGGAGGTGGTATTTTTCTCCCCTTAACACATGACCCAAATATGAGACCTTTCTAATTTTCACACTCCACCACGGCTCTCTATTGGCCCTGGCTCTCTGTAGTACGTCTGCATTACTGACCCTATGGGTCCACGGTATACGGAGCATTCTGCGGTATATCCACATCTCGAACGCTTCCAACCGGTTCATTACATTCACTTTCAAAGTCCAAGTTTACTCTCTTCAACTCTGCTGAGAACCTCTTCATTTGTAATGTGGTCCCTCCATGAAACATGGGCAACTCGTCGGTAGGTCCACATTTCAAATGCCTCCAGCCTTTTACGCTCTCTTTCGCCCAGGCACCAGATTTCAGTTAAGATTATCGTTTCAAAATAATGTTCTCATTTTATTAAATTATTTTTATTTATTGAATTAATATTTGTAAAATAAATATTAAAAAAGCTTTCTTATATCAGAAACTCTCGTATCTGCATTTCTATCATCATTATAAACTTTCTTTAAAAAGTTTATCTTATTATATTAGTGTCAAAGCTTCTTAAATTCAATCGAGAGTCTTTGATATCGTATCTAATACATAATATTAATAAAGTTCCAACGGGGAGAGCCGAACGTCCGGAGCTTTGAGCTTTAGTTGTATCTCATCCTTCGCGGTAGCGGGACGCTTTTTGAGACGCAAAGCCCGCCGAAAGCTTCGCTGTACAAACTCATAAACATCCACCTACCCTCGGAGAACTTATTCGCAACTTAGTAGCGGTAATCGGCAATATTTTTAACGAGTTCAGAAATTTTCTGGCAAAATATTTTAAGTAAATATCAAAGTGTTATTATAAACTTTTATTATGTAAATATTTTAGAGGGTGATTTATAAGTTGGAACATTTTGAAAAAATCCGTTCTTGATAAACATTTTTCTTCTCAACAAAAGGTATGAAAAATAGTTTTTTCTTTGAAAATCTTTGTAACTTTACCTTAATTTTCAGTTATTATTATCCTAATTAATACCAATGAAAACGTCTGTTTTTTATAAGTTTTATTATATCTCATAGTAAAAACATGTTTCTCATTTCCAAGGCTTTATCAAATGTATTTGTTAAAGACATTTCATAATGTCGAAGATAGGCGAAACATGTCCTTTCCATAAATTGTTCAAGAAACAATGGATCTTATAAACCTCCAATGCCTATATTTATGACGAATTTTTAATGAATTAGAACATTGTTTTTCCACTTTCCTAAGTGGAAAAATCAGTACTTTAATTCATCAAAAATTCGTCATTATGGAATTCCACAGGGTTAACGCCTTAAGTTTATATAAAACAAACTGTATTTATTTAAAGTTTTTTTATTTTTAAATGTTTTGTTTTTACACCAGTTACTTTTGTTTTATTGAACCAACGGTTTCGCTCGTGACGGATCTTCCTCCAGGTAACCGAAATAAACTACAACATAAAACAAACAAAAAACCCATATGTTTTTTATTAAATAATGAAAATAGAAAGTAATAACTAAAGAATACTTAATAATATGTGTTTATTTTTATTCCACTTCAGTTTATGGCTTCGACCGGTTTTATCATCTGGTCTAGTGGGCTGGTATTTTAAATTATTTTTGATAATGCCACACCACAAATTAAGTAATTCAAATAAAAGTATTTATATTTTTATACAGGGTATCTTCTTCTTTCATGTCCCAGCAGCCCATATCAGATCATATCATATTAGTTTATTAACTCAAAAGACATTACAAAAGTCATAAATGTTTAAGACATCTATTGGGTACAGGATAAAATATTTTATGCATACAACATAATACCAGGAACGCATTAGAGATGGTTTGAAATTAGGAAGACAAGATACTTTTTAAAGTCGAGAGTATTTGTCCCCTGAACGTGCCGTCGATCGTCGATCTCCGAGGAGACCGCGTTCAGCAGACTAATTGCTCTTCCCACCGAGCCTTAGCCTTCATTATTTTTCATCTCTCAACTTCTGTCCTCTGCTTCGATCCTCAAATTTGACAATCGTAACAATTTCGCTTCATCTCTCCCATTTTCATACTTCCATCGTAGCCATATCTTAATATACAGTTAATGAAAACGTTTATCTAAGGGTTTTTTTAAAGTGATATATAATTATATGATAGCAATAAAAATCCACCGATTGCAAGGCAATTAACGAACCAGTAATATTATAATTTGTATATGTTTTGATCTAATATCTAGCTTCAGTATGAAGAAATCGGTCTACCCTACATTCTCCACCGCCATTTTTTGAAACAAATATACACAATTTTCACTATGTCGAATATACCCCTAGCAACATACATTATAGATTTTTCAATATAAAAATAAATTAAAATCTACAAAATTTAAAAAGTTTACATCGAAAAAGGTTGGGTTACAAACAAAATACTCGTATATCTGTAAAATGTGTATAAAAATATAATTGTAGCTTTATTATATTTATTCATAAATCCGCAATTCATCGCTTTTTTCCAAATACAAAACAATTTAATGATGTTTTATTAATATATTATTTGTATACAACTCATATTTATTTTAAAAATTAAATATCAAACATGTTTCGGACTTACCAGCCCCTCATCAGTGATATTATATAAATATTTAAAATATTATAAAATTGTTTACAAATTAGGTCAGTTTTGACAGATATTATAATTTAATGATTTTACTGAAATCTTTTGATGGTAGTTCATTTTAAGTAATATAGAAATAAAACGATGTTTTTAAGAACTACTTCCAATTGTTCCTTTATTTCGACAGCGACAGGTTTCGCCAGTCTCACTGGTATTTACAGATCGGTCTTGCTCGTAATCGATGCCAGGGTCATTTAATTGAATTAATATTTACAAAAACAATTATTTAATTACTTTCGTATGATGCACTTACTTTGTAATATAAAATATAATTATAAAACATTTTTTTATCGAACTACCCGGTTTTGCACCCGTAGGAGCTTCGAAAGAAATATAGTTATTTTTTTAAAGGTTTGGTTTTTAAACTAGCAACATTGTTTCTACAGACTGTCAATTTGACAGTTGACAGTTGATTTGTAGTCAGTACGTTTTACCATTTTATCATGACTAGACTGACGGCAGAACAGCGCTTGCAAATTGTGCAAATTAATTTTGAAAATCATGGTTCGGTTCGCCAAACTAATCGTGCACTACGACCATTTTACGACATACTCGTCCACCCGAGCAAGTTATTCGGAAGACCATGGATCTTTTTCGCACCATTTATACTCTAGTGGATAATACGCATCCACAAAGACAACAATTGTCGAAAATTGGATTTCACGATTGCGCTTCATTCGAGCTAGCCGTGGCGCTCATATGTTTGAAATCATATTTAAACAATAATAGCATAAAATTATCTTTTTGATAAAGCCAATATCATAGACATTCACATTATTTTAATATGTTTTTTTTTTTTCATTTTGAATATGTACATATTGTATACCTCTGAAAAATCAATCAAATCAAATCAGTTTATTTTCTCAAAAGATATTACGAACCACAATTATAGTTTAAGGCACATATTGAGAACAGGTAAAATATAAATATATAAAAAATATATAATACCAGGAACGCATGAGAGATGGTTCGACATTAGGAATACAATATACTCTCCAAAGTCAAGGGTATTTGTCTTCTGAACGTACTTTCACGAATATGAAAGACGTCGATCTCCGAAGCGATCATGTTCAGCAGTTTGAGTGCTCTCCCCACCGGCATCACCAGAGGCAGGTTGGTTCTGCATGCTGGAAGATAAAACAATCTGTTCTGACGCTGTCGAAGATAACCATTTGGAACATAAAGATGGATAGGCTCCAAGATAACGGAGTTCTCAAAGAATCCCCTGATAAGTCTGAAGAAATGAGTTTTTGTGAACCCATATATTCTTAATTGCAAACTATTGGTCCCCAGCATGCCCAAGAGGAATGCAGTGGGATAAAGCCACGGATAGCTACCCAACTCTTTCATGTAGAGATATCTCAGAAATCTTTTCTGAACCCTCTCTAACATGAGCGAGTATCTCGCCTCGTGGGGACTCCATATCACCTAACCACACTCGAGCCGGCTCCGGACCAATGAGTTATATAAAATTCGCAGTTATACAAAACACCCTATACAAACTGGAAATACTTATTTTTTTCAATTATTATACTATGCTGTCACAGTTTAAAATATTTTTTGACAAGTTTGTGTAAGATTATTATTTTTAAAATCGTTTCGACAGGTACAATTTTTTTGTTTAATTTTGAATCGTTGGGTTCGTAAGGCCAGCTAGCCATTTTTAATTTTTCCTCATTAACCTTAGTTAATCTAGTCAGCGGAGCCCATTATATAAAGGCAGTTATGAAGTTGCGTGGTATTAGAGCTTGGCAAAATATTTCATTACCTGCCTTAAATTCCGCTTTTCCCGACTTTAAATTTCACTTAGAGCTCCGTGAAAATTGTGGAAATTGTATTTTTCCGCAATACCTACTCGGTTCCGCCTGTCATCTCTCCTTGGGGGAAATCTTTCTAGCAGAAATGTGAAAATTTCCACAAGTTTTCAGGATTTGTTTCCAAAGCATAAAGTACACAGTTTTCTAATTCATGGCGGGAAATTCGCCATGAAAAAAAGAATTTATTCATTGAAACGTGCATAAATATTGAAAGATTTGTGATCTTTGGTCAACACTTGCGATGTACAGTACGCGGCATAAAATAACAACAGAAATATTTTCACATTAGAATATTAATCTATCCTAATTTTAAGATTTACTTAACCAAATGACTGCATATGTATCACAAACTGCTATCAAATCAATTTAGTTTTCATTTATGAAAAATCAGTGTCTATTTTAAGATACATATTAATGCGAGATAATTAATCGTTTCTTGAACAACGATATAAAAATCAAACTAACTATTATTTGTTTGAAATTAAAAAAAATTGATATAAATATCACAATTGATTATATTTTGCCGCGACAGCTGTTTCGCTAACCGATGTTAGCATAGTCAGGTCTTACAATCAACTAGAGTTCGCGAGAATGTCGCGAGAAAATATAATCAATTGTGATATTTATAATAAAGTTTTTTATTTAAACAGTTAATAGTGTGGAAATTTGTAATATGGCGGAAAAGTGTTTCCGCCAAAACAAAGGATTATCTAATCAAACAAACTAACTAAGCATCACGCCGTCTCTCCTAAGGGGTAGGCAGAATGAATAGACGGTCACACTATTATTTCCTGACAAACTTCTGTCGATTCCTCAACATTCATACAGTGTGTCATGTACCTATGTAGATTTCTCCGACTCCTCGCGTGATAGACATTTAATATTTTAATGATTTTATTGTGCCACCTTTTCCTCTACTTTCTTCTTCTTAAAGTGCCCTGTCAGGTCTCCCCGACGTTGGCGATCACTCTGGTAAACTCTTCCTTATCCTGCGCTGTCCGGAATAGCTCCTCCACAGTTCCAATTCCCGTCCATTCCCTCACATTGCGCAGCCAAGAGATTTGCCTTCTCCCTGCCCCCCTACGGCCGTCTATTTTTCCATTCAATATTAGATGCAGCAGGCGATACTTCTCTTCTCGCAGAACGTGACCCAGATATGAAATCTTGCGGACTTTGATTAATGTCAGCAGCTCTCTATTTACCCCTGCACGATTCAGGACTTCTGTGTTCGTCACTCTGTCTATCCATGGGATCCTGAACATTCTTCGGTGAAGTCACATTTCAAATGCCTCTAACCGGTTCATTGTATTTGCTTTAATATTATTTATTCGTTCATAATTTCCACGTATCCAAATCAACTAAATGATCCTTTCAATATTTTTTTTATAACTCTTTCATTTGCTGATTCATTGCTATCATAAAGAGTAGCCAAGATTTGAAAGTATTAATTTGCGTGGGTTTTTTTTAATGTATTATTTGGTGCGATATAAATAGAGCAGTAAAATGAAATCGAATAACATAAAAAGCTAGGTATTGTATTAATATTCCGCCGCCATCCCAGTTATAAAAGTATCCACGCAGTGCTCCCAGCTTACGTGAAGAATTTCATTAAGCATTACTCTGGCAGAGGGATTTGTGCCCATCGTAAGCCACACACTCAAGCTATTCGGACCCAAATTAAAGCCCTGTTTATTTTTTATTTATCTGCCGGTGTTTGCTATTTCCTTATAATTAAATAACATTCATGGAATGACCTCTTCAAAGCGTTCGATGAGAAAATCGTTATATTCTCATCTATAGATCAGTGAAAATAAGCTTATCTCTTTGCCATATATGCCGCACGCTTAATAGAACACTGGCTTAACTAAAAAAACAAGTTTTGCTCAATCTGACACGAGTCGGTGTTTTAACAAAACAGTCGAAAAACACGTACGAATGAATAGCATTAACATTGTGAACGATTATCGTACGTACGAATGGATAGCATTAGCATTGTGAACGATTATCGTACGTACGAATGGATAGCATTAACATTGTGAACGATTATCGTACGTACGAATGAATAGCGTTAACATTGTGAACGATTATCGTACGTACGAATGAATAGCGTTAACATTGTGAACGATTATCGTACGTAGGAATGGATAGCATTAACATTGTGAACGATTATCGTACGTACGAATGAATAGCGTTAACATTGTGAACGATGATCGTACGTACGAATGAATAGCGTTAACATTGTTAACGATTATCGTACATACGAATAGATAGCATTAACATTGCGAACGATTATCGTACGTACGAATGGATAGCATTAACATTGTGAACGATTATCGTACGTAGGAATGGATAGCGTTAACATTGTGAAAAATAGATGGATAGCGTTAACACAAGCCTCTGTCTAATGTTAACTCAATTATTACCTAAACCGTAATCGGTCATTTTACTATTAAGCGTGCGATGTTTTCTCTTGAATTCTTAATTGACCTGTATTTTATTATATATTGTATTTTTTTCTAACTAACTAACTAACTATCAAGCCATTTCCCCGGAGGGGTAGGCAGAGAGGATGGATCGCCATTCTGTTCTATCCTGGCACACATCGTGACATGCACGCTCGTCAATTGTTCCTACTTCGAACATGGCCGCCTTTCAGTAAATGATTATTTTGGTCATGCCATGTCTTCCTTGGCCATTCACACTACTTGTATATATCTTTTTAACCATTCTTCCCTCATCCATTCGTTCCATATGTCCAAACCATATTAGTGACACTTTCTTGTTTTTATTTATTACGCATTCATCCGCTTTACATTCCTTTCTTACTTCATCATTAGATATTCTATTATACATTGTTTTTCCGCACATCCTTCTTAGTGACCTCATTTCTACGACATTTATCATTTTTCTGCCAATTCCATGCTTCACTTCCATACATAAGGGTCGGCACTAAAACTCCATTGTGCACTGCCAGTCAATATGTTTCTATTTGCGGAAACGAATTTTTTTTCTTATTTATTAATTCTACTCTTGATATAGCAATTCTAAACAAAAAGGGATGTTTTGCTGCAACTGAACCAAACTCGAAAGATTTTTAACCAGGACTTACTTCTTCTCCCGACACTTCATTTTGCGATAATTTTACCTTGAACAATCAGTTGCAATATTTAATTCAATAAAGATTGATTGATTGATTGACAATATTGAATATTTTATTCAATAAAGTACAGCGGAGCATAGAAGTGAGTTTGAGTAGATTAAATGTGGTCTGGCACCCCCTTGTTGTTGCCGTATTTAAATGTAAGTCCCGGATGGACCGGGGACAGGCCCAGGGAGTGTACGAGCGAGGCTGATAAAAGGGCGCCGCTACGTCCTATAACAGCCTCGGGTATGTGGCGGGAACTTCTATGTTCCTTTAAAAAAAAATCAGTTGCAATACTTTGGATTTATCGTTACTCATAATGTGGCCGAAGGATTCTAGTATTCTGTGCTTAATGTTCTTGACATTATTTTTTTTCCTCATTTACAGCAGTATTTCATTGTTTCTTACTCTCTTTGTTCATGAAATATTAAATATTCTGCCATTATCACCACCCCATCGTTGTAATTGAGAATTTTCTAGTTCATGATTACTAAATTTGGAATTCGAATATTCGACCATCAGTCTCGTTTCCTTGCCATAAGCGAATCGCTAGTTCGATGGGTTTTTTTTTTTTTTCAAATATAGCGAGGGTTTGCCGATGTTGTTTAATATAATGTAGCAATTAGATAAAAAAAATATTATCATTTTGTTTTTATCTGTAGTCAAGTAACACGATTGCTTACAACAACAAAAACAAATCATCACGTCGTAGGCAGAGAGAATAGACCGCCACACTACTTTATCCTGACATACCTCTCTAGATTCTTCCACATTCATACAGCGAGTCGTACACGCACGTCGATTCTTCCGGCTTCTGACATGACCAAACTTTAAAATTTGATTAATTTGGTCATGAATTTGGTCGGTCTCGACTCCGTACTCCATTTACATTGTTAACGTATACTTTTTTAACCATTATTTCTTCACCCATGCGCTCCATATGTCCGAACCAACGCAACGCAGCGATCCTTTCATAATTTTCTTCATAATACCTTATTCTTTCTTCTTCTTTCACGATTGCTTATGAATATTTAATTTTAATTATCTTGTTATAAAATGTGTAGTAATTACACAACACCGTAGCACGTGGACTTTTTAAGCACATAAGGTAAATATTACAATAAAATCACAGGCATACTCAGATTTGAACACAGTAATGTATATAGTTTAACATAATTGCTGAATCCGTCATAATCTGCAGGCTGATGTAAACATTTGGTGGACATTTACCCTCCGCGTACTATGGAACGACACCCTAAGTAACAAACATCATATTAAAATTACTTTGAAATCATATAACCATACGTAATTGTACCGTCCCATTTCCGTACTTCAGCTGAAACGAGAACATTTCAAATGTATTTAGCTTTTTCTGTGTTGTCTTATTTATTTGGGTTTTTAATGGTTGACTATTTTTTTTACTAACTACAAGAAGAGTTTTTAGAGATGGTGTCATTACAAAATATTGTTTTACCTACCGGCCACCAGAACCAATCTGCCTCTGGTGACACCGGTGGAAAGAGCAATTAGTTTGCTGAACGCGGTCTTCTCGGAGATCGACGTCTTTCATATTAGTGAAGGTACATTCAGGAGACAAATACTCTTGACTTAAGAAAGTATCTTGTCTTCCTGATGTCGAACTATCTCTAATGCGTTGCTGGTACTAGGTTATTTTTATAATATTTTACCTGTACTCAATAGATGCCTTAAACATGTTCCTGTTTGTAATGTCTTTTTAGTTATTAAACTGATTTGTTTTGATTTAATTTGATTTGAATAGGGAAGAGACCCCTACAGAAAATCCCTTTAGAAGGTTACGGAAAACCATTCCAGTAACACTTCCCAGGAAATCACCATCGCGAAAAAGTATTCCCCACAATGGTCTGCAAATTCGGGGGTTTCTGACATGGCACTATTATAAGAAGAAGAAGAAGAAGAATTATTTATAATTTTTGCATTCTCGTGTAGTTTTGCTTTTTTTATTTCTCAACATTAATGCGCTCGGTGAAAATAATTCCATTACTCAACAAAGACACGTACACATAGAAAAAAATAAGCGGACCTCGTAGGGTCAGAGGCTAAATTAAATTCCGAGCGGTGCCATATTTCAGTGCATGCATATTATTTATGGACAAACCATCTCATAAATATGTGCGTGATGTTCGATCAAATATTCAGGATTTAATTAAAAATACCAGCCTCATGGATATCGTCGATCCGGGAACCAACTACGGACAATTCATTCCGAATGGACATTAACTACTTCTATATCTCACCCTTCAAGTAATTTATTTTATTGTTTTAACCTTGTGTTTTCTTCTTGTTTAGACAAAATAATTATTCGGCCTAAATTATATAATGAAAAATTCTGATTTCAATTGGATGACTTTGCGCTGTTTAATTAAATTCTTATTTTAACAGCACTAAGATTATTGCTTCTGTAGATAATGTTTTGTTACGATAAATTGTAATTTAATCCCACCACCCACAGTCTTCATCTTCTTCTTCTTCCTCAGCCTATTCCCATCCACTCCTGGACAAAGGCCTCCTCCATTTGCTTCCATGTCATTCTGTCCTGTGCAGACTGCATCCAGGTTATTCCGACGTGTCTGTTTAGATCATCCTTCCACCGTAGTTGCGGTCACCCGGCACTTTTCTTTGCCGTCCACGGTCTCCAAGTCAGCAGTCTTTTTGTCCACTTTTCATCTGAGCTTCTGGCTACGTGACCCGCCCATTGCCATTTTAGAGTCGCCACCCGTTGGAAGATGTCAGTGACCTTTGTTTTTTCTCTCGCCGTATCGTTTCTGACTCTGCCTATTAGGCTTATTCCTAACATGGCTCTTTCCATGGCTCTTTGGGTTAATCGTAGTTTCTCGGCACTTTATTTGGACAATCTAACAGTTTCAAGACCATACGTACCACCCACAGTATTCAGGCGCAATGTTCCAAAATAAAATTAAATGCATTTATTTAAATATGCATTTTGTACAAAATACTGTCAGCCAAGCGTCTAACTTTCTTAGACCTAGACCGATCGCACTAATTACGCTCAAAGCGCAGCGATGTACCTTATATGTGACGGTTACAAAAAGTATTAACAAATATTTTTTTCAACTTAATACAGAACATTTCTTCAATATTCGCCTTCGCTTTGGAATCTGTGGAATCATATTTGAATAAATACAACTGCACTTGGTATTATTACACTTTTTACAGACATGTTTCGGTTATGGCACAACCTTTTTCAATTAATAATTAAATAAAACAGAGCGGTCACTTATTTATTAAAAAGGGTGGAGTTATGTATAAAAGTGGAGGGGTATAATTAGAATTGATAAAATAAAATAGTTCTCTCTCATCACGCAATTTTCATAAATATTGTTACAATTTTTTTGCGACTCTACTGTCCGAGCCTTAATAAGTAAGGGTTAAAAATTGAAATGTTCGCTTTCCTTATCGCGAACAGTAATTTATGGTCACGTAGATTGCACAGTATTGACATCACACGAGAATTGTGTCACCGGAACTGGTCAAACCTCGCCACTGTCCCTGCGGCCACTTCCGGCCCAACACGGGCGCAATTAGCACTATTTCCCACCGGAAGTAATTAGCCTGATCGGTGGGATGTGCACCACTGCATCAGAAATGGCATCCATTCCACTGGGCTTACGCGAATTCAATTGGGTTTGTGAATTGTTCTAAATTCGAAAAATAATTTTTATTTTTAACTTATTCAAATAAAATTACATATTCATAAATTGTTAAGGGGCGTAACACCTGAAACGCGATATCTAACTAATTAACCATCACGCCATTTCCCCGGAGAGGTAGGCAGAGAGGATGGATCGCCACACTGGCCTGTCCTGGCACACCTCTCGGGCTTCCTCCACATTCATACATCGTACCATGCACGCACGTCGATTATTCCGACTTCGAATGTGGCCGTCTTTTAGTAATTGGTTAATTTGGTCATGCCATGTTTTCCTCGGTCGTCCTCGGCTTCTTTTCCCACTCACACTGCTTGTGTACAACTTTTAAATCATTCTACTCTCATCCATTCGTTCTCTCATCTCATCCATATGTCCGAACCATCTCAGGGATCCTTTTTTAATTTTATTCATGATGCAGTCATCTGTCTTACATTTCTTTCTTATTTCATCGTTCGGTATTCTATCATACAACGTTTTCCCGCACATTCTTCTTAGTGATCTCATTTCTACGGCGTTTATCCTGCTTTCATCCTTCTTTTGCCAGCTCCAAGCTTCACTTCCATACATGAGGGTTGGCACTAGAACTCCATTGTGTACTGCCATCTTCGCTTTTGTGGATATATTTCTATTTGCAGTAATGACTTTGAGTGCGCCATTTATTTTATTCCCAGCACCAACCCTCCTTTTGATGTCTTTCTCCATTTTTCCGTCTCTTGTAAACATGCTTCCCAGATACGTAAATTTTATTTATTTATTTATTTTTATCAAATCAAATCAGTTTATTTCATCAACTGACATGACAAATTTTATTTTTAAGGCATCTATTGAGAACAGGTAAAATAATATATTATATATAGTATACTACCAGAAACGCACAAGAGATGGTTCAACATTAGGAAGACAGGATACTCTCCAGAATTAAGAGTATTTGCCTTCTGAACGTACTTTCACTAACATGAAAGACGTCGATCTCCGAGGAGACCGCGTTCAGCAGACTAATTGCTCTTCCCACCGGTGTCACCAGAGGCAGATTGGTTCTGGCGGCCGGTAGGTAAAACAATCTGTGCTGTCGCTGTCGGAGATATCTATCGGGGACAAAAAGCCGAACACCCTCCAGTACGGCCGAGTTCTCGAAGTATCCCCTAATTAATCTAAAGAAATGGATAATTAGATGTCCATCTCTTCGAAGCTGTAGAGAATTGGTTCCGAGCATTCCCAAAAGAAATGCCGTGGGATAGAGCCAAGGATAGCTACCATACTCCCTCATGTAGAGATACCTCAGAAATTTTTTCTGAACCCTCTCCAGCATAATGGAATATCTCGCCTCGTGGGGACTCCATATCACAGAACCACTTTCGAGTCTGCTCCGAACCAATGCGTTGTATAAGACTCTGAGCACATTGGGATCCCTGAAAACTCTGCCGGTCCGGACGATGAAGCCCAACATCTTCAGTGCAGTGTCACAAATCATCTCAACATGCGCACGAAAAGTCAGCCTACTCTCATAGTTGATCCCGAGATCTCTCATCGTAAATACATGTGCTAGTTGCTGGTTGTTTATTGTGTATCTATAATACACAGTTCTCAATGCTCTAGTAAAAGATAGCATAACGCATTTAGAGACATTGAATTGCATTTGATTATTGTGACTCCAGTTGACAATATTATTGATGTCCGACTGGAGGCGAAGACAGTCTTCAGGATTTTTAATTTCCAGGAATAATTTCAGATCATCGGCAAATAAAAGAAATCGCGAGAAGTTTATCACCTTCGCAATATCAATTATGAAGATGGTGAAGAGGAGTGGCCCTAAGTTTGAACCTTGTGGCACCCCTGAATTCCCTTCCGATTGAAAAATTCCGTATGAGACGTATTGTTTTCTCCCCTTGAGGTAACTAATGAAAAACATAATCATCTGAGAAGAGAATCCAATTTGAGATAGCTTTGCTATCAGAATGTCGAGGTTCACAGTGTCAAAGGCCTTTGAGAAATCATTATATGAACAGTCAACTTGGTGACCATCATCCAAGGCCCTTGCAATGTAATCTGTGAATACCATGAGATTAGTTTCAGTCGAGCGCCCCTTCCTGAATCCATGTTGTTCTGTTATAATATAGGGGTCGACTTTGGGAAATATCAATTTGTGTAAAATTGATTCAAATAGCTTGGCTGGAGCCGACAGTATCGCTACAGGTCTGTAGTTTTCGACCGACTCTTTTGCGCCGCTCTTGAAAATAGGACTGATTCTGGAAAGTTTCCAGAGATCAGGTAAAGTATTTGTACTTAACGATAGGTAAAATAAAAAATACAGCGGAGATATTAGGAGCTCAGAGCAGCCTTTTAAGAAGTAAATGGGAAGAAAATCAGGACCAACCGAGTGCGAATTCTTCATAGCTTTAATGGAGGATATAATATCATTCGCTTCTATCTGCGATATGACAAAGCCATGACCACAACAATTGGCACTTAAATCAGTCGCTGAATTGAAATTAAGCCGCGGTAAAATTCAGTAACTTGCTCCAATTTCTCGCCCATCGCACTTATATCACAAATCGTCATACATTCTTCTTTCTCGAAAACCATCACTTTAGATTTAGACACATTCATCACCAAGTCACTCTTTTGCAAAAACAATAAAATTGATATAAATGGTTTATTATTTATGGATTTATGATAATAAAAAAATATCATTTTTTTAATAAAGTGTGTGTTGTATTCGAAGTATGCATAAAAAAACATATAAAAAAATATTATTATTTTATTAATTTTTTGTTTCTTGATTATTGACGTAAAACTCCATATTAAATCATTAATATAAATTAAAATAGCGTCGTCTGCATGTAGCAAACAGCTGATGGACATGTCGTTCATTTTCGCACCAGCGTTTATGCCATCTAATTCTTTTCATTTATATTAAATTGTGGGGTTAACAAACCATGCAGGACTTTGAGACCACACGAGTGGAGGCAAAAGACTCAGACTGCTGTACCGGCATATTACAATGACGAAATACATTGCATGGACAATCAAAACATCTGACACAATAGATTCTCAGCCTAGCGAATCCGATGACCGAGTGCCAAAAATGATGAATCAGGGCCCAGGTTCATACACAAAGATTACTGTCTGGAAGAGTATCATGTGCAAAGGAAGAAAAACATGTAAGTACAGCCCACCACTCTACACATCAGTCATTATTGCGACTTCTAACCGACAGGAGTCTAAGTTAGTCTCGAACTCCCTCCCGCCGATCTACGAAACCTCTCGACTACGTCACGTTGCTTTTGGCGAGTCTTCGCTTCAGCTGACCGACACTACTCAGCTGCTCGCCATCCTGACTCCGCCCCGCTGTTATCTACACCCTGCGCCGTTACGCCGCTGACCACCCAAAGTGGTGACCCCGACGTGATCCCCAAAATGTAATTGTGTTTTTACTACTTAGGTGCCTAGAGACATTTATTTTTTGCTAACGGTTCAAAAATTTAAATTAGTTAAACGCATAGCCACCTCCTTATTAGGGTGATGTTTCTGAATGAACGATGCACTCGTTATGCGAAATGTATGTTAAGAGAGGTACTCATTATGAAAGGTTCCACTGTTAGTTATTATTAATTGAAAACTCTAAACCTTCTAAAGATTACATTACTAACTAACTAACCAACCATCACGCCGTCTCCCCGAAGGGGTAGGCAGAAAGAATGGACTGCCACACTTCTTTCCTGACATATTTCTCTCGATTCCTCGACATTCATACATCATGTCATGCACGCGCGTCGATTTGTCTGACTCCTCACATGGCCGACATTCAATATATAATATGATTTATTTGATCGTGTCACATTTTCCTCGGTCTTCCTTTATTTCTGGTTCCATTTACATCGTTAACATATAATTTTTTTACCATTCTTTCTTCATTCATTCTTTCCATATGTCCAAACCATCTTAATGATCCTTTCATTATTTTGTTTATGACACCATCATTTGCACCGCATTCCCTTCTTTTATTTTCATTCGACACTCTATCATACACAGAGTATCGCACATTCGTCTTAGAGATCTCATTTCTACTGCATTTATTCTATATTCATCCTTATTTTGCCAGTTCCATGCTTTGCTTCCATTCATAAGGGTCGGTAGAAGAACACCATTGTAAAGATTACATTGTAAATTAAATTATAAATTAATTATATTTAAATTTCCCAGCAAACAAAAAATGAGAAAAAGAGAAATTTTTATATACAATATATAAATAAAGTTTCGCTTTTATCTGAAAACTCACAAGAATAAAGAATGTTTCCCGGCAAACAAAAGTACGGCTTTGCAAAGTAAAACCTTTTGATTAAACGCAAGCTTCTACTGGGGTTTCGGGGAAAGGCCAACGAGTTTCCTCTCAATTAGACTGGACTTGACTTAAGTACACTGGGCTGCTATACGACACCACTGGGAATGGCACAAGTGCACTAGACTGAGAGAATTATAGTGGGTGGAGTATCGGGCTGGTTACGTGAAACGTCTGCTGAATTAATCTGATCTTTCGGAGATGCTGCGTGCTGTCGAATATAACTAATAATCTGTGTATACTCCAAATTGAATACAAAGGACCAAGAGATAAAGCACTATTTTTTTTAATATCAATTAAATAAAACGATGTTTTTTTATGAACTACTTCTACTTTTGTCTTTATTTCGACAGCAACCAGTTTCGCCAAACTCCCTGGCATCGACAAATATCCAGTCTGACCAAGAAAAAATCCTTTATTTTTAAAAATAATAATTACGAAGGTGGAAATAGTCATTTAAAAATATCGTTTTATTTAATTACTGTTTAAAATAAACTTTCATCGAGAGATTTCAGTAAAATTATTTAAATTTCGGTAAAAAATTAACGTCTGCTTTTTGGAAGTGAAATTCTGGAGAGGAAGATAACAGGAAAAATGCGGTGTATTGATGTAAGCTCTTAGTAATAAAAACGTCTGTTTTCCAAAAGTTTTTTTATATACGAGTATTATGATTGTGACATGTTTCGCTTGATAAGGACATTTGTTAATGGCTTTATTAGGCAAGAAAGGCAATCCCATTAAACATTTAATTGTGTAGTTTTTATCGTTCTGCCGATGATAAAGGTCGTAGACCTTCCAAATGTGTCGAAAAAACGGAAAAAGCAGTTTTCTAAACAAAAATATGTGATTGACATATTACCCCTTACAAGCCTTGCTAAGGCATAAAATTAAGTAAAATTCCTAGTAAGCAGACAATTTCATTCGTATAATTTCAATTCTTAGTCCCTAAAACACCTAGTAATTGCCCAGAAATGTAGGTTGATACGATTGACTGCCAAACATCTATATTATTTCATACCTCTGTATCTCTTTCTTTATTCATCTTGTCAATTACACTCTTTTTTGTAACTTTTAACATGGCTGTCAAGTTTTTCTCGGCCTTCTTCAATACCTTTTTCTATTCATTCTGCTTGTATACACTTTGAAATCATTTTCGACTTTTCTAATCGTTATAAGTTATATATCCAATTTATCTTGAAGACTACTAATTATTTTTAAAGATTAATTGTATCTCAAAAGAGACGAAGATGTAATTTTTTTTGGAAACAGAATATGGTATTCAAGGCGTTTACAGGACTTATGACCTGTCATTGGTTGGGTTAAGCGATCAAATTATCTTAATAGATGGCGCTAGAGTAGATTGACCTACAAACAGTGAAATTATCAAAAAAATAGTAGCATATACCTATACGTGTTCCAAAAATTTGTCAGACGTGGTGTGTCGTAAGGAGGGCGGAATGGGGAATGTTGTTAACATAAAGTGATCGCTTAACCTAACAGGTCATAAGTCCTGTAAACGCCTCGACTACCATATTCTGCTTCCAAAAAAATTTAAATCTTCGTCTCTATTGAGATACAATTAATCCTTAAAAATGATTAACCCGCAGTGGGTAAAAATCCAGTATTTGTATGCATTCAAAAACTATTAATTATGCTTCTTTTTTGTATACTTTATTTACAAAACTAGCTATTATTTAAAAAAAAATGAAATATCAAACAAGTTTTGATTTATTTCCTTTGTTGTAAGTTAATACGTGAACACCAATAAGAACATTAAATTATTATTTTAAATTTTATATTTATTCATAATATTTGTTATAACAAAAGCATAAACGTTCCAAAATAAATCATTATAACATCTGTCAAAATTGATCATATTTGTAAACAATTTTATAATATTTTAAACATTTATATAATATCACTGAAGAAGGGCTGGTTAGTCCGAAACATGTTTGATTTTTTTTTCTCAATAAATGTGAGTGTTGTATACAAAGTACTCGTATATAAAAAAGAAACATTAAACATCTACAACACAAAGTTATGGTGAACATAGAAAAAACTATTAATTATCTTTAATACAACTTTTAATTTCAATTGTATTAATAATCTGCCTTACATTCGTTCCCTATTTATTTGTTCGGTTCTCTTTCATATAAGAATATCGTATATCTATTTAACAGTAACATAATCATCTTTATTTTGTCAAGTCTATGCTTTAAACACACGTATTTTTTCAATGATATGACTGAGTACGGGGATTGATACCCAGAAATATAGACCTTTGTACTTTTATTTACAAGAATTCGCATTTACTTACACAAAATATTATGCCGAGGTTTTCATTTTATCTTGGAGGAATTTTTAACTCAATTGCGGTAGGTACCTGGTCCTACAGCAAGCAGTAGCTCAGCCAATATTAGCTTGCGAGGGGTATATTATATAAGATCCGAATATAAAATTTGCTTCAGTTTCTCCCATCACTGAGAATGATTTCATTATTTTAAATCTTCTGAATACTCATATTTTTAGTTGAGGAAAGGTCGGTGTGATGACGCTGCCGATAAAACTGATCGAAAATAATAAACATTCATTATGAAGTATTAAATTAATGTTCATTTACAAAACACTGCTACAATACCTGTACATGTGTATCAATTTTTTTTTTTTATACGATACAAAATAAAGATTCTTCTTTTTCCGTGAGTGGTGGACAATAATTAAGAGATACGAGAAAAATATTTAAATACTAAATAGAGTTGAAGTACAATGTCATATGTGTAAATGATTAGACAAAGCGTTAACACTGTGAAATCTCATAATGACGATTTTTTAATAAATTAAAACACTGTTTTTTCCACTTTAGGGTTTATTTATCTCAACATGTTTCGAAGGCTTACACCTTCATCATCGGGAGAACGATATATCGTTCTCCCAATGATGAAGGTGTGAGCCTTCGAAACATGCCGAGAAAAATAAACTCTAACGTAGAAAAAACAGTGTTTTATTTTATAAAAAAATGTTATAACGATAAGGGTGTATGTAGCTAACACATTGAGAAAATTAATGCAAGCGTGGAGATGAGACATAGAGATAAGATAAGAAATGAGACATAGAGATGAGATCAGAAATGAGACGTAGAATTGAGGCATACAGATGAGACATATAGATGAAACATATGGGTGAGGCATAGATATGACACATATATTTGAGACAGAGATGAGACATATTGATAAGACATATGTATGAAACTAAGACGTGGGACATAGATATGGAACATTACGATGAGACATTCAGATGATACATAAAGATGTGACATAGAGTTGATACATACTCGTATAGCTGGGATAGAAATATGAGATATTAAGTTGAGATATTAAGTTGAGACTGATTTTGAAAATTTGGTTTGGTTCATATGGTGCTCCCGTCAATTTGGAGATATTTCGTGTGTAAGTGAATTGTTTTGGTCAATTTGATTATCGCCGCTCTTTATGAAAGTTATTTGTGACAAAAAATACGTTTTTACTGTTTTGGTGTTAAAATTATATGAGTTTTTTCGTTTATAAAAAGAATTTTGACAGGTGTAAAAATGAATTTTTCATTTGTTCCAAAGACAATTTGAAGAAATTCTTCAATGATATTTTTAAGTTCTTGCTGGTTTTAGATTGTTTTAAGTGCCTAATTACAGTAAATTAAAAAAATCAGTGGATAACGTGGAATAAAAATTAAATAAACACAAATGTCCGGATCATCCAGCTGACGACAAGTGTTATTTTTATTTGTTATTTTATTTTGTATCATTGTATTTCAGATAATTTGTTTTAGATTTATTATGTAGACGTTGAGGTTCGCAACCCATCACACCGCGTCTCTCGCGATGGCGAAAAGAGAAGGATGGAGTGCCGCATCGATTAAAGTGTGGCAGTCCATTCTTTCTGCCTAACCTTTCGGGGAGACGGCGTGATGGTTAGTCAGTCAGTTAGTCAAGTTGAGACATAAAAATGAGACATCGAGACGAAACTTTTAATAGAGATATGAAAATGATACATAAATATAAGACATAGAGATTATATTGTACATTAATATGTGACGTAGAGATGACACATAGAGTTGGGATTAAAAATAAAATATCAATTTGAGACTTTGAAATGAGACTTTAAGATGAGATATGGAAATGAGATGACTACAAACTATTTACAACTTATTAAGGTTTGCTTTCACTATTTAGTTACACCACAGCTCAAAATAAACTAAAAGGAGAATTTCCAAAGAAAATGGATTTAAGCCTTTATATTTTCCATTAAAACGTAATGAGCCCTATACCCCTTTCTCACAAAAACCACCCCACGAATACAGCGTCCCTCGCATTTCTTTATCTTAATGATTCTAAATTCAAAACTAAGCTTATCATCCTACGAAAATAAAAATTCTCATTGAAAATTTTCCATAGAAACATGCGCTTTTATTATAAGAGCATTACAAATTGCCGCTAAATACTTGGTTTCTTCCATGGATAATTTCTTAAATGTTCTAATTCACAAGATAATTTTCTTGCTACCTTGAAAACTCGATATCAAAAGGGATATATTCAATTTTATGTTAATAATTGAATAATTTCTTTTTTATGGCACGAATAATTTCTATCTGACTTTGTGTATTGCGTGTTTATGAAATCAATACAATCAAAATACTCTACATTTGATGATGCTTCCATTGGGTGAAACATTTTAAACTGAAATTCACTGTTTTAAAAGGCGAATTAAGTTGAGCCAGATAACAGATAACAATTTGAATGTTACCGTATCTATTTAAAAAATATAAACATATTTTTGATAAGATTTTGAAGTTCTTGCTGGAGTTGGATTGTTTTAAGTGCTTAGTTACAGTTATTTTAAAAAAACTGTGGATACGTGGAATACAAATGAAATAAACACAAAAGTCCGGATCGTCAAGCTGACAACTTGTGCACCATGTAAAAGAAAATTATGTGTTATGTTATATTATTTTTATTTTGCTAACTTATTTTATAATATTTGTTTAAGATTTATTTTGTAGACGTTGGACAATCGAAGCGGGAGATGCCTATTGGTGGCGGTGAGGTTCGCAACCCATCACACTGCGTCTCCCGCGCGGGCGAAGAGAGAAGGATGGAGAGCCGCATCTGTTAAAGTGTGGCAGTCCATTATTTCTGCCTACCCCTTCGGGGAGACGGAGTGATGGCTAGTTAGTTAGTTATACATATTAATTAATACTAATAAATACGTCTGTTTTATACCAGTTTTATTATAATTTACGATAATGGCTTGTTTCGCCATTCTATAGTAAGTTATGACATTTGATAATATTTTAGAAAGATGAAACATGCCATTCCCATTAATTATGATAAAACTAGAATAAAACGTACGTTCTCATTATTATATATTTTTTAATAAGGAATTTTTAATTATTGTTAAAAAATCAATAAATAAAATATGTGTTCTTTAATAATGTTGCCCAATTTATAATTAACTTCTTCTTCTTTCACTTTGCTCCTTTCCACATTATGTGGGATCGGCCCTCATAACATCATTTCTCCAGGACGTTCTGTCATGGGTAAGTATTCTGTTGAGTGCACATTTCTTGAAAATGGCCTCGATTGATTACCCCCATGTCGCCAAAGACCGTCCTGAATCCTTCTAGATCGTTGGAATTTAAAGGGCAGACTTTATGTTATTAGTAATAATATGGTTACATTTAAAGCGCCGTTTTTGTGAAGTAATCACCTCAAGGGCGCATTACGACGTGTTTTAAATCTAAAAATCTAGTTATGAAAACTGCATCTGATATTCGCGATCGGTTAGAAAGAATAATAAAACAAAATATACAAGTTGGGTTTTAATTTGGGTAAGAAATATGAAAAATATGGGTTTTCAGCTTAGATCTAAAATCTGTTAAGATATGAAGACAGATTGTTCCAAGCTAATGGGCCAACTACTACAAAGCCTCGATCCCCCGAAATTTATTTTAGGACAATACTTCGGCTCAACTAATCTTCCTATTGCAGAGGAGTTCGCTGAACGAAGTGTGGATTTCCTTGGATTTAGGCTGTCCATTATACATAGTTCAGATATATTACTGGAAGTAAACTTTTTGAGTTTCTTCTTGAGAAGAGAAGAGAAGGCTCTTAGGTCGCAAAGGCTTGTTTGTGCAAGTTTGCCGCCTCTTGTGATGTGGACTCCCAGCTGTCTTTCTATAATTTAGGGGTCTTCCAGGTAACCTTTTTCCCTCTGGTTTCTCCTGTAAAACAAGGTGTGGTAGTCTTTGATATTCCATTTTTTCCACAAAGTCTCTCCAATGTCTTCTTCTTCGTCTCTCCCATCTGATAATATCCTGGATATCACTCATTTCTATCATCGGGGTGTTTCTTATTCTGTCGCGTAGAGTCCTGTCTGTTATTTTTATATTTAACGAGAAAATGGTCTTCACAATAACACACTTTGGCTTTTATTTATATAGATTTAATGGAAAGCAACGGGAAACTACCACATCAAAAAGGCCCAAGCGGCATCCCAAGAACCAGCATAGATATCAATAAACTTTGCTGCAAACCAATCCCAGGATTGAAACTGAAGAAGAAGAATTTAAAAATTAATATTGTGAATAAGGAAAACATTTTATTTTTTGCAAAAATATTTAACTCGAAGAAATTGATATTTGGAAATAGGGAGAGGAAATGATAACTAAGAAAGGTATAAAGTAAGCTTCTTGGAAAGAAAAATTCGGAAAAACAAACATCTTGAATGTTAAAATGACTTTCTCCTATCTTATTCTCTACATATTTATAACTCGATTCACATCATAAAAGTGAAGAAGTTGCTTTGAAAAGGTTAAGAAAAAAGTATGAGGCTGTATAAACCCGATCCATTTACCTAGGGTGAACGTGAATAATACTAAAAATGATATTTTACGGCTTAATTCTGCAACGTATCATATACAGGAGGCTCTAAAATATCGCGGTAAAAACGTGCTTCAAATCCGTCATAAAAAACATGTTTGTAATAAAATGTATTCTGTATTAAATTATGCTCTTCTAAAAGGTGTGAAGTTTGTTCTATTCTTATCAAAGTATTTTTTTTTTACAATTATATCATCTTACTCGTATTCTCGCCAAAATAGACAATGAGAATGGTTAACCATACATCCCTATTCATATAGATCTCTCTAGAATCTCATAAAATCTCTCATCTCCATATTAAAAAATCAATACGAATGGAAACGTCTGTTTTATACAAGTTGTATTATATTTTATTGCAATGAGACAATTATATACATTTGATAATACCTTAGCAGGATGAAATATTTGAAGGCTGGACATTACAATGTTGGCATGTACCAAAAGAGTCAAAAATGAGTTTTTGATCCCGATTAATGTTAAATATAAAGGCCAATAACTGTGCAAAGAAGCAAAGCGATTGAATAATATAGAGAATCCAAACGTCACCCTAAAGATGTCATCCGTAATACATGTCATATGCAACAATAATCAGTTTTTTTTTCTCTTTTTCTTTGTTTTATGTTTAAACATCTTAACACCTGTAATGGCCAACTTTCGTTTCATTCCAATAAAATATAATAAAACTTCTAGAAAACAGACGTTTTCATTCGGTTTAATCACAATAATTAAAGTGATTTATAAAGGTTTTTTGTGGGTCGTCTCGAAGGTACTGTATAAAATTATATATAACAACCTAATAATACATTTTTCTTCTTCTTCTTCTTCATCAGCCTATTCCCGTCCACTCCATTTGCTTTCATGTCACTCTGTCTTGTGCAGACTGTAGATCCTTCCACCGTAGTAGCGGTCGCCCTGCACTTCTCTGTGCAGTCCACGGTCTCCAAGTCAGCAGTCTTCTTGTCCATTTTAGTCCACTACCATTTTAGAGTCGCCACCCGGTGGATGATGTCAGTGACCTTTGTTTTTTCTCTCACCGTATTGTTTCTGACTGTCTTTCAGGCTTGTTCCTATACTGGTTCTTTCCATGCCTCTTTGGGTACTACGAGTAATATATTATACAATACATATTTAGAATGAGGGCTGCACCTGACGCAGTCGATCTACATTTACACCAGGATAAGATAATTATATAAAGTGTGTTTGGAGTCTTGTATTAATGGCCGAGTTCTCAATGAAATGGAGGTCTGCAGGAAGATTGTTCAAGGCTGAAGACTTAGATACCAAAGTTTGTGCGAGGATAGCGATTCGGGTTAGACAAGATGATTACAGTGGTAGACATTGCTTATCGCAATGTAGCCTGCCTCACAAACTCTTGGTCTCAAAATCCAATTTGTCCTAAGGTTATGTTTACAAGAAATGGGCAAGTGGAGAGGGATATTAAAAGAAGGGTTGGGGCAGTCAACAAAGTGAATGGTGTACTTAAAGTTGTCATCGCAAACAAAAACCTATCCAAAAAAGCTAGAATGGCAGTGCACAATGGTGTTCTTCTACCAAACCTTATGTATGGGAGCGAAGCATGGAACTGGCAAAAGAAGCATGAAATTAGAATAAATGCAGTAGAAATAAGATCTCTTAGACGAATGTGTCGAAACTCTGTGTATGATAGAGTGTCGAATGAAAATATAAGAAGTGAATGTGGTGCGAATGATGGTGTTATGATCAAAATAATGAAAGGAACATTAAGATGGTTTGGACCTATGGAAAGAATGAATGAAGAAAGGATGGTAAAAAAAAATTTTGTTGACGATGTAAATAGAACTAGAAATAGAGGAAGACCGAGGAAAACGTGGCACGATCAAATAAATCAAATACTGAATGTCGGCCACGTGAGGAGTCAGAGAAATCGACGCGCGTGAATTACACGATGTATGAATGTTGAGGAAGCGAGGGAAATATGTCAGGAAATAAAAGTGTGGCAGTCCATTACTTCTGCCTACTATATAATAATGATGGTTAGTTGATTGGTTAATTTTTATTGCCATTAAAACAAAAATAGCACCATGTATAGTAATGCAAATACAGAAATCATCAAAGTAGATGATTCCGATAGCGGGGGATTGGTAGTGAAGGGTTACCCTTATCCGTCGGTGGTTATATGCCGTGCGGTTTACCATAAAACTCTACGTGCCCTCGCATGTATTATTCCACCTGGAAGGATTTTTAACACCCCCGTAAAGAACGCGCTATCAAAAGATTGACTCACTTAAGAACCTACTGATTTTAACCTATACGCCATCGATTCCCAAAGTGCGTGATACCGCCCTTTTTAATCGAATCAATCCAAATCATTTTTTTTTCAAAGGATATCACAAACAGGGGCGGTTTTTCCATAAAAGGCGAAGAGCCGGGCTTGCCTTAAAAAAATATTATATAATAAAACGATGTTTTGCGCGTTTGGGTTTCATATTGGGCTTGCGAAATGTAAAAGTCTTTGTCGCACTTATGTATTTTTGGCTTGTAATCATATAGCTAGGTGCATATATACCAGAAGAGATCTACAAATTTTCGTATGGATTTGAAGCCGGGCTTTATCACTCTGAAGTATGTTACTATTCAATGTGTCACGAACTTCATTTCTATTGTCAGAATTTTTTCTGTCATTTACGTTATGTGCAGAAATGTTATGAAAAGAAAGATTATATAATTTCTTTACGAACATTTGTTTATAATTCGTATTTCGATGTTAACAAATTTATTTTTATTGACTATTACAGCTGATTTATTATTAATTATATTTCTTCTTGTATTTGTAAATTACATTATTATATTATATTATAGAAGAACATGAGTATCAATTAAGAAATATAAAACTCTTTTTATCCAGAAAAATTCATTGTCGCAACCCTCTACTAATATTATAATGCAAAAAAAGTCGGACGGGCTTGCCTTCCTGGTTGACCCTAGGCACGCCACTTATCACAAACAACAATTATTATAATGCAAGGCTCCTATTGAGAACAGGAAAAAACATAATGTATAATACCAGGAACACATGAGAGATGGTTCGACTTTAAGAATACAATATACTCTCTAATCACTGTCAGAATCAAACATCTTCTAAAAGTAGCAGAAATGAAAACATTGAGACCTTCCGTGGGTAGAACCCTTACATACAGGATACCCAACGAAGATATTCGCAGATTATGCAAAATTGATGACATATTGAGATGGAGTAGAGAGAAGATGATTCTGGAGGGACCACATTGAGAGGATGGATCCTGTGAGGATCCATAAAATCATTATGGACAAAACTCCAGAGGTGGAGGGAAGCCTGGACGTCTTTATCACAGAAATATATTTGATATCCTGTATAAATGGACCGCATGATCTACAGTAATGGAAGAAGAGATATAATTTTTAATTGTGTTTTTAACCTTCCCTTGCCTATGATGGGTATCTTCTACACGTTGCTTCTAATAACCATCAATATCTCTATAAATATAATAAATACAAGGTTAAGATTTAAATATAATAAATACAAGGTGAACATCGGAAACAAATTCGCGTATAAACAGCACTGTGAGTGCTCGACACTATATTCGCATCTCACTCTTGCATTCCTCGCTGAGGAAGCGCGAGGAGCTCAATGTTTTCACTGCCGCCGGACGTAGCTCTCGGGTTTGCAAACCAGAGCGGACCTATACCCGTTCCGTGAGCGTTGCTAGATGGCTTTTTAATGTTTTCAGTAAATAAATTTGAATTATTATAATTTTTTACTTTAATCATAATTAATTAAGGGGACTAGCTATTGATGGCTAATTTTTTATCGTGTACTGGCTATCCAACACCAGAATGCGCGTTTTTATTTTAGCACTGTAAGGAAAATGTTAAAATAGGCAGAAATGCATTTTCAAATCTAATCAAATCAGTTTATTAACTCAAAAGACATTACAAACAGGAAAATGTTTAAGGCATCTATTGAGTACAGGTAAAATATTATAAAAATACAACAAAGTACCAGGAACGCATTAGAGATGGTTAGACATTAGGAAGACAACATACTTTCTAAAGTCAAGAGTATTTGTCCCCTGAACGTACCTTCACTAATATAAAAGACGTCGATCTCCGAGGAGACCGCGTTCAGCAGACTAATTGCTCTTCCCACCGGTGTCACCAGAGGCAGATTAGTTCTGGTGGCCGGTTGGTAAAACAATCTGTGCTGTCGCTGTCGGAGAAATCTATCAGGGACAAAAAGACCAACACCCTCTAGCACGGCCGAATTCTCGAAATATCCCCTGATTAATTTAAAGAAATGGGTTATGAGATGCCCATCTCTTTGAAGCTGTAAATAATTGGTTCCGAGCTTTCCTAGAAGAAATGCCGTGGGATAGAGCCACGGATAACTACCATACTCCCTCATGTAGAGATACCTCCGAATTTGTTTCTGAACTCTCTCCAGCATAACGGAATATCTCGCCTCGTGAGGACTCCATATCACAGAACCACTTTCGAGTCTGCTCCGAACCAACGCGTTGTATAGGACTCTGAGCACATTGGGATTTCTGAAAACTCTTCCTTGAATTTTCATATATTGATCTAAAAAATTAATGGCTCTTCTTGTTTGAACATTAAAAGTAAAATTTCCAGGAAGGCGGGGGTAGATTTTTTCTGAAAAGGGAATCAAAGGCTTAAAAAGTTTGAAAACCTTTGATGTCCATGAAAGAGAAACGCTTCCTAGGGTTGAATTACGCAACATTCTTATTTTCTTGTAATTCTTGAGTGTTGAGTGCTAAGAGTACAAGGCGTTAACTCGAGTAAGGTTGAACGACATCATCAAACAAGACCAAGGCCCTAGAAGAGCTGTATTTTATATAAGAAACATATAAGTATTAAGTTATATATTTAGCCATCAGCAGTTAAAAAATAACGTAAGAGAGAAGTGTTGTGTTGTTTATATAATTTGATAGATTCACGGTTCGCTGTTATATTTTTTAGGAATAACAGTTTCTCAGTATAAAAAAGCTATTTTAAGGAATTGGTTCCGAGCATTCCCAAAAGAATTGCCGTGGGATATTATGGCCGAGCCATAGAGGGCTCCCTCCGCTTACCCGAGGCTGTTATAGGCGCAGCGGCGCCTTTCGTCAGCTTCACTCGTGCACTCCCTAGGCCCGTCAATAATAACAATATATATATATATATATATATATATATATATATATATATATATATATATATATATATATATGCTATATATATATATATATATATATATATATATATATATATATATATATATATATATAGCGTTATATATATATATATATATATATATATATATATATATATATATATATATATATATATATATATATATATATATATATATATTTGCAACCAAGGGGGACCCAGACCACATTTAAGCTACGCTACTCTCCCTCGATGTCCCGCCGTACACACATAGCAATACAACAGCAAAAGAAAATACACAATTGATACATAAATAACATATGTTAGAGAAAGAATAAAAAAGAAATGATGCACAGTAGGAGGCACAGGAGGGAGGGAGGAGGCAAAATGCAGGATGGGAGAAATAATGAAATTTATTTAATGTTAGGACTAAGGAAGGTAACATAGGAATTTTTCCTGAGGGAAGAAAATGCCGTGAGATAAAGCCACGGATAACTACCATACTCCCTCATGTAGAGATACCTCAGAATTTTTTTCAATCCCTCTCCGGCATAACGAAATATCTCGCCTCGTGAGGTTTCCATATCACAGAACCACTTTCGACTCTGCTCTGAACCAACGCGTTGTATAGAGGACTCTGAGCACATTGGAATCTCTGAAATGGGTATGTATGGTGGTGGTAAATCATATTTTATGAAGAATTTTATTATTCTCAAATCTGTTTTAACTAAGAAGAGGCTTCTCCATACTATTATAGTTTTATAATTAATGTTTTATAGTTTAGTTTTCAAGTTTGGCGGCCATCTGGCCACAGATTGGAAATGTTGGGGCGAGTTTAATTAGTCTCGAGTTCCAATGATAACACGAGGAACCAAGCGAGCGCAAAATTAGCATAATTTGTGTTGTACAATATTCAATTAAAACTATAAATACGTCGATTTCATTATATAAACCCGGCATAACTCAATATTTTACATTGAAAAATTCGTCAGAATTTTTTAATGATAAACCAAACTAAACAGGCAACACCCTTCGGTGACTAACTTGTCATACACACAAGCATCAAAAACATTATACTTTCGCTAATCTTGTGGACGAGGTACAACTTGAAAGAGCTTCTACATCTAGAGATCTCGGTGTTATGTTCGATGCTCGGTTATCCGACCTACCGGGGCAATGCCCCTTTACTTTACCCGACTGCACGCATTATATTCGCGCGCCAGGCGACAGTCCTCAGTGCTTACGTAGCTCTTTCGCTGAGAGTTCGCTTAATTTCCTTGTTTCGTTTCTGCCGTTTTGTTTGACTGTTAATTGTGTTTTGATTTAGTCGTCTTTATAAGTTGTGGCAGTGGCTTCAAAACGTAAAAAGGTAGTTGTGTCAATGGAATAAAAACTGAAAGCCTTGAAGAGATTAGACAATAGTGAAACTTTATTAAAAGTGGCGCAAGATAGAAAAAACATAGAAAGAAAAAACAACATAGAAAAAACAACGGTAGGAGACTGGGAAGAGGAATCGCAATGAAATTGAAAAATGGTGTTCTCAGCGAGTCACGGCAACTGCTTTAGAAGATCGGAAGACCATGAAAAAATGTTTAAGTAATTGTAAAAAGTTTTCGATTTGCAAATAAAATTAACACATTTTCAATGTCGTTTATATCATTTACGGACATATTGGGTCTTCCCACATCTTGCCTACCCTCGATCTTCCCTTTTATGATGAGGTGCAGCATATCGTATTTCTCATAGCAGAGAATGTGTCCCAAATATGTCATCTTTTTAGACTTTACATCACCATATGATCCGCAACATTCTGCGATGGAGCCACATTTCAAGTGCTTCTAAACGGTTTATTGTGTTCACTTTGAGGGTCCAGGTCTCCACTCCATATAGTAATATGGACCAAATATAGCACTTGACCATCCTCTGTCTCAATTTGAAGTTGATGTTGTCATTGCAGAAGAATGGTCTCATAATATTAAATGCGGAATTCGCAATCTCTATTCTGCACCTCACTTATTTTAACTAACTAATTAAAAATTATGGGTCTTTCCGAAGAGTATGCAGATATAATGGACCGCCACACTGTTCTTTTCATACAATTCTCCACATTCATACATCGTGTCATGCTCGTAGGTTGATTTCTTCGACTCCTCTCATAGCCGACATTTAACATTTGATTCCGTAGTTTTCCTATATTTCTAGTTCCGTTTACCTCGTTTGCATATACAGTCGAACCTTACGAGGAAGATGGGACCAACAAAATTTGCGCATTATATTAGTCGTTATAACAGAGAATTTGCTCATTATATTACTCGTTATATCAGAGATTTAATATGCCACCTTTCAATGTCAATGTCAGTAAAACCAAATGGATGACATTCGGACGGCTTGACTACAGTAGGTCAGTATTGCATTTGAACGGCCGTAACGTTGAAAGTGTGGAAAATTTTAAATACCTCGGCAGCATACTAACGCAATCTCTTGACCCAGATATAGAGATAAAATGCAGAATTGAGGTAGCAAGATCTACGATTCATTAAATGAAATCACTATTCTGCAATGATAACATAAACTTGAAACTCCGCCAGAGAAGGATCAAATGCTATGTGTGGTCTGTTTTATTGTATGGATGTGAAACGTGGACCTTGAAAGTCATGATCAGACTGGAAGCATTTGAAATGTAGCTTTATCGCCGAATGCTCATAATTTCTTGGACAGACATGGTTACCAATACCGAAGTCCTGAGGCGAGCTAGAGTTGACAGAGAGCTGTTATCATTTATCAAGGTTCGGAAGTTTTCTTATCTAGGTCATGTACTGTGTGGGAAATAGTACCACCTTCTTCAACTCATATTGGAGGGGAAAATTGAGAGACGCCGAGGACCCGGTAGGAGACATCTGTCCTGTCTGCGGAACGTGAGAGAGTGGACCGGCATCCGAAGTGTGGAGGAGCTGTTCTGAGCGGCGCAGGACAGGGACAGGTTTGCCGGGGTGATCGCCAACGTTGGGGGGACCCGACAGGGCACTTAAAAAATAAGGGGAAATCAGAGAATACGTATTTATAAATGTTTGCACAAATACCCATCCCGTAAAGATATGAAGCATCTGTCTCATATTTAATTTATTTGATCCGGTTAGTTAGTAAGTTTTACATATTTTTTATTATAGTATTTCTCAAAGTTTGCAAACTCACTCTTGTGGACTGGGGCATGAGTAGCAGTTCATGTCATTACAATAAATTTTCCGCTCGAACAACTTTTGAATTATTCAAAAATCATCGATCGCCGACATAATGATAATTTACTAGTCATTTTAAATCACAATCAAGTTTTATATCCATCAGAGTGTAATCATTTCACGACATTCCTTTAAATATAATCAGGACTACGTTAAATTGAGTTAAAAATATCATTATTAATTTATCTTTGTAAATTATAAAAAGATTAACATATGTAATCAAAATCTTCATAGATGGCACATTGAAACTGACATGTGAAACCTGGCATAGATTTGTAACATATATAACTATATATAACACTCAAAAATTTGTCATACATGGTCATAAAGAAAAGGTGGAATGGGAAATGTTGTAATTACATAAAGCGTGCGCTTAACCCAACAAATGACAGGTCATAAGTCATGTAAACACCTTGATCAACTATATTCAGTTTCCAATTTGCATCTTCGTCTCTATTGAGATACAATTAAATCATGAAAAATATCATCTTTATTTAAAAAGTAAAATTATCATGATAACCTTACCTCACTTTATTCTTTGGCTAATTAATGTTTTTAATTGAAATTTCTTGGGAGAAGTTCATTTTAAATAATGAAAACAAAAAATATATATAAAAAATTTATTTATTATTATGTATATAATGTGCTTCCACTTGTATTTACATTCGACCGGTTTCGACAGCTTACTGCAATCTTCTGAACCAGAAGATAGCAGTAAGCTGCCGAAACCTGTCGAACAAAAAATTTGTATATTTTTTTTTTCATTATTTATCCTTTGGCAATATATTGTATAATAATATTTTTAATGAATAAGAACACTGTAATTTTCTACTCCTGAGTTTATTTCGGTGTTATTTTACCTTCATCATCGTGAGAACGATATAAACTCGTCTCAAAGTGTCGAGAAAAATATACTGAAAAGTGGAAAAAAGTATTTTAATTCACAAAGAATTCTTTATTATAGAATGCCATAATGTTAACTCCTTAATTTTATCAAAAATCAATATAAAATATACAAAAAAAATGTTTTCTACATTTTCACATCAAATACAAGCCTTAAATTTTTGTCATGACATTTTATTTGTCTGTTTCCAGACACATTAACGGTGATACTGATGCTTCATCAATGCTAAAATTTCAACAGTAATATAAAATTGTTTATTATGTACTAAGAGAAAGAGAGTCTGGTGGGGGTAAATATCATTTAATTAGGATCGTGTATATAATGGGAACATAACGAAAATTGAGTTTGTAGCTATATTGAGCTTGCAAATAAATAAAGAAATATTTATATGTATGATATTTACAACAACAACAAAAACAAACCATCACGCCGTTTCACCGAAGGGGTAGGCAGAGAGAATGGACCGCCACACTACTCTATCCTGACATACCTCCCTAGCTTCCTCCACATTCATACACGCATGTCGATTCTTCCGGCTTCTGACATGACCAACCTAAAAAATTTGATTAATTTGGTCATGCCATGTTTAACATTGGTCTACCTTGCTCCGTACATTTACATCGTTAACGTATACTTTTTTAACCATTCTTTCTTCACCCATGCGCTCCATATGCTCGAACCAACGCAGCGATCCTTTCATAATACCTTATTTCGCTCTACATACATTCCTTTCTAATATCAGCATTTTAGATTCTGTCGTACATCGTTATACCACACATTCGTCAAAGGGAGCTTATCTCTACCGCATTTATTCTGCTCTCATCTTTCTTCTATCAGTTCCATACTTCGCTTCCATACATAAGGGTTTGGACCAGAAATCTACTCTATTTACTATCCTCAAATTACTTACCCTCTTTGTTCGAGGGTAAATAAAATATTTGATGATACCTTATTAAGGCCTACTCATGTCATTTCCGAATTTCACATGATTGTTCAAGACACAGTAAATAAGTAAAACTTCTTATGAGATCATAGGCGTCCACTTGGGATAATAACATCTCTTTCATCATTTTCTAAATCACCGTATTTTACTTTTCTACGTCTATATGGGTTGCTTCAAGTATCACCTTGCCATCTGTCCTTGGATCAACCCAAATTTTATGTCGATATATACATGTAACTATTTCTAAAACATTTTCACACACTTGACCAGTTAGAAAAACATTTCCACTTTAAAATGTATCCACACCTCCTGTGTTATTCTTGGGACGTTTTCCTCTCACTCGGGGCATTTAGTGTACACATGTAACGCTGTGACAATACTCTCAAAAAACCCTTTAGATTGTTCAAAGGGAATAAAACGTTATTTATCAATTGAAGAAGCATCATCCGCTTAAACATATACACGATACAGAATCGTATAAAAGCTTTTTAATGGAAACACATTCTCATGCAAAATATAAAAGATATTTTACGTTTCGGATGGTGTATGTTTGATGAAGAACTTGAGTAGATTAGATTCTTATTACAGTATCGCATCGTGGCAAAAACTCTGCGTTTTAAATTTCATGTTTTTAAGAAATTTATCAAATACAGTTTTCTAGTCTTCTAGAAAAGGTGTTAGCTATACTGCTGTACAATAGATATATATTTCGCCTTCCCAGAGCAACATCAAATAGATAGTAAAAAACGATGTTTTTTACTACTTCCACTTTTGTCTTTATTTCGACAACGACCGGTTTCACCAGGCTCGCTGGCATCTACAGATTAGTGACACTGTTATAAATTCTCTTTTTCTTTTTAATATACTTTGTATATACCTACAACACTTATATTTAAAAATATATATAATTACATAGACATGTTTCAGACAACCAGTCCTTCTTCAGTGATACATATTATAAAGTTACATATTTAAAATTATTTACATGTTCTGACAGATTTTATAAATATAATGATAGTTTTTATAACAAAAGCATAAAAGTTCCAAAATAAATCTTTGTAACGTCAGATCATGTAAACAATTTTATAATATTTTGAATATGTATCTTTATAATATGATTCAGTAAAGAAGGACTGGTTGTCCGAAACATGTCTATGTAATTTAATATGTTGTTAATATACAAAATATATAAATAGAAAAAGAGAAGAAAAAAAAAGCATCATAACAACACAAAATATGGCGAATATAGAAAAATAAATATTTTAATAAATCCTTTATGTCGATTATTCTTCTTCTTCAAGTGCCCTGTTGGGTCCTCCCAACGTTGGCGATCACCTCGGCGAACCTGTCCATGTCCTGCGCCGCTCGGAGCAGCTCCTCCACACTTCGGCTGCCGGTCTACTCCCTCACGTTCCGCAGAGAGGACAGCTGTCTCCCAGCGGTCCCTCGGCGTCCCTCAATTTTCCCCTCCAATATCAGTTGAAGAAGGTGCTACTTTTCCCCACGCAGTACATGATCTAGATAAGAAATCTTCCGAACCTTAATAATTGATAACAGCTCCCTATCAACTCTAGCTCGCCTCGTGACTTCGGTATTGGTAACCGTGTCTGTCCAGGGAATTCTGAGCATTTGGCGATAGAGCCACATTTTAAATGCTTCTAGTCTGTTCATTGAGTTGACATTTAAGGTCCACGTTTCACATCCACACAATAATCAATTACAAGTTTTACAAAATAGAGCAATCAGAAATTTACTTAAACTACCACTTGATACCCATACTAAAGATATATATAAAAGGACAAATATGTTACCAATAAATATACTTCCTTTATATGAAATAACCTGTACAATAAAACAAATCGTTGATAAATCCTACCATTATAATACAACCTTTAAACTTAATAATGATATTCATAACCACAACAACAAGCAAAAAATATAAATATCCCTAAAGTTAACACCACTAAATACGGAATCAAATCCTTACAATATATAGCCTTCAATGCCTTAAATAACTTACCAGAACATTTAAAACTAGCTCCCAATATGAAAATAAAAAAATATTACTCTCAACTATATTCCAATAATCCCTCCTAAGTTTCGTTTCACTGACAATAATTTATGTAATTATTTTACTTTAGTGTCCTCATTTTCCTAGTGTATATTATTATTATTATTGTTTATTTACCTTTATGATGTGTTTTTTTTCCTTAAGTTCCAATGTGTTAGTTTTTCCTTTTCTTTTATACTATGTGTCTGCTATGTTACTTAAGATATAATATGTTTGTTATTCTCTCATAATGCTGTTTATTTACATTAATGATGTGTTTTTCCCTTAGGTGATAATGTGTTTGTCTCTCTTTTATACTACTGTTTACATACCTTTATAATGTGCTCTTTCCCTTAAGCTATAATATGTTTGTATTATTTTTATAAATTCAATGTAATACATTTTATTAATCCAATGTAACAATTTTTGGGATCTCAAAAATGAGTGTTCACAACACTCACGAGACTCCTATACAAAATAAAGAAAAATAAATAAAAATAAAAATAAAACAGACCACACATAGCATTTGATCATTTTCTGGCGGAGTTTCAATGTTTAAGTCGACAAAAAGTGATTTATTTGTACAGATACAGCGATGAAAGCTCTATTCAAAGTTAATATTCTCTCCACAGGTTTGGCGTCCAGTGGTTGATCGGGAGCAGTGATGGTACGGATGTTACTAGCAAATCAAAGCGAAGTGATAGAAGGTGACAGAGGAATCCTCGCAGCATGAGATCGCTGCTGCTTTTGTTCCTAACACTTTTACACCTGCGACCTACTGGCACATCGGGTGAGTCAATCTTTGACATAAATGACGTTTTTTATATATTATAGTGGTACAAGATTAGTCTTTTATCAAATTGAACTAAAGAAAACGCTTTATAATATTAAAAATATACTGGAATCTTTAATTTTTTTTTGTATAATAGTTTGTTTATTCACCATTTTTTGGTACATGAATTAAAACTCAAAAAATTAAGCATTTATGAAAATGTCTGTTTAAAAGATTTTTAGCTTTTTTATGAGAGTGGGTTTTTATTTCGCTGTGGTAGGGTACTTTAATATTTCGTTTTAATTTTATTTAATATCCATAATAAAAATTCCATTGTTTTGACCGAATCGCTATGATACTTCAACATCATAAACATTAAATTAAAAATCTTTGTTTATATACCACATTTTATAATTTTTTTATTTTTCGCGACAGCTGTTGCGTCAAACTATGTTGACATCATCAGGTGTTACAATAATATATCAACTGTAATTATTCCTTCCAATTAATGAGTTTTTTCCCACCTTTATTATTATTGGCCATGACTAAACATATACTGACTTTAATGTTTTCGCGTTTCCGGACATCGTGTAAAAGCCCCATATTATTGACCATGACGAAACACTGGATTAGGCAAACAGATTCCAGTATGTTCAAAACTTTGTCCTTGTGATTTCACAAGGATAAAGATTACAATTAAACGTTTTCTTCTTTCGTTACTTTTGTACATTTCGTTGATGTAAATAACGTTTGTTTTCTAGAAATTAAATTGTATTTTATATTACAGTGACATATTTTGCTTTTAATTTCAGATTTACTGATTGTATCAACTGAAGTTTCAAAATCCAACATTTCTTTCAACGTGAACATAACTAATACCACTTCAATAAACAACATGTTAGATTTTAGAGAAGAATCCAAAAATGCTACGAATAAATATAAAATAGATAAAAAAAATTATTACACAAATAAAACAAATGAATCTAGTGAAATAATCATTTTAAAAGATATTAATAACAAAAATCCAAATGAAAGCCTTCAATTCAATAATAAATCCGATATTTTAAGTGGTGTTCTTAAAAGTGAATTTAATAAAAAAAATTATGTTCTTAATGAAAGTGTAAATACAGTGAAAATTAAAAGAAAAGAATTAGTGAAAAGTGATAAAAACACCAACGCGTTTTCAATAGAACCAAAAAATAATTTTAACAATAACAAAAGTGAAGTATTTCACGGGTTCGGTGTAACAGAATCTTTGAAATCGCTCTCTCTTATAGTGAAACAAAATCAAAGAAACGAAACGTTAACTTCGAATAAAAATGTTACATATAAAACAGATTTAAAATCTTTGGGGTCAATTGACCTAATAGTGTCAAGTTTGAATGATAAAACTGTGAACAATAAAACACTTAGTTTAAATAAGATGGAACCGAATGCCAATGTAAGAAATGATAGAACCACAGGGAGAACTGATGCTCCAATGCTGAACTACATTTTTGATACATATTCAAGTCTGAACAAGCACCAACATCGAAATGACAGGTGAGAATTTCAATGCTTTTATTTTGTTGATAAACCTCTCCTTGCGTACAGCCTAAATCTTCGAGACATTGAATACATGCTTAGATAGCGTATGGCCCCATGCATGGGACTCATTTATAATTTCAGATTATGCCAAAAATTTGGTCTAACAGCGAGAGTTATTGGTGAACAAAATTTATCGGTTCGTTACTTCTTCTTTTTCTTCTTCCTCAGCCTATTCCTGTCCACTCCTGGACAAAGGCCTCCTCCATTCGCTTCCATGTCACTCTGTCCTGTGCAGACTGCATCCAGGTTATTCCGACGTATCTGTTCAGTTCATCCTTCCAACGTAGTTGCGGTCGCCCTGCACTTCTCTTTGCCGTCCACGGTCTCCAAGTCAGCAGTATTATGGTCCACTTTTCATCTGAGTTTCTGGTTACGTGACCCGCCCATTGCCATTTTAGAGTCGCCACCCGGTGGATGATGTCAGTGACCCTTGTTCTTATTCTCAACGTATCGTTTCTGACTCTGTCTCTAAGGCTTATTCCTAACATGGCTCTTTCCATGGCTCTTTGGGTCACTCGCAGTTTCTCGGCAATTTGCTTGGACAATGTAACAGTTTCAACACCATAAATGCCAACTGTATTTGATATAAACGGTTTGTTACGTGTTTTACAAACTGTAAAAATAATGTTTCGAAAATGTTATTAATATCGACTCGAGAGGTTAAATATCACAATTCCATTGTATAATATCAATTTGCCTTCGGATAGATTTGAGCGCTTATAAATAGCTAAATAAAACGCGTAGTTTGAAATTGAAATACAATTGTATCATTTAAGTTTATGTGTACTTCAAAATATTTAAAATATGACACTAAAACTGTGTGAAAATACACTGCCAACAGTTTACGAATCCTCGGAGGAGTTTTAATTTAAAATGTATCATATTTAAAGTATATATTTAGTAAAATTCCACTTAGGTTTATGGCTTCGACCGGTTTTGGCAGCTCGCTGACATCTTCTGGGATAACACCAGGAGATGGCAGCTAACTGCCAAAGTTCATGACTCTGCTCCGTACGAAAACACTGACCAAATATGATACTCAAACTCAAACATACAACGCATTGGTTCGGAGCAGACTCGAAAGTGGTTCTGTGATATGGAGTCCTCACGAGGCGAGATATTCCATTATGCTGGAGAGGGTTCAGAAAAAATTTCTGAGGTATCTCTACATGAGGGAGTATGGTAGCTATCCTTGGCTCTATCCCACGGCATTTCTTTTGGGAATGCTCGGAACCAATTCTCTACAGCTTCGAAGAGATGGACATCTAATTACCCATTTCTTTAGATTAATTAGGGGATACTTCGAGAACTCGGCCGTACTGGAGGGTGTTCGGCTTTTTGTCCCCGATAGATATCTCCGACAGCGACAGCACAGATTGTTTTACCTACCGGCTGCCAGAACCAATCTGCCTCTGGTGACACCGGTGGGAAGAGCAATTAGTCTGCTGAACGCGGTCTCTTCGGAGATCGACGTCTTTCATGTTAGTGAAAGTACGTTCAGAAGGCAAATACTCTTAATTCTGGAGAGTATCCTGTCTTCCTAATGTTGAACCATCTCTTATGCGTTTCTGGTAGTATACTATATATAATATATTATTTTACCTGTTCTCAATAGATGCCTTAAAAATAAATTTTGTAATGTCTGTTGATGAAATAAACTGATTTGATTTGATTTGATTTGATTTGCTGGAGCTTCAAATTAAGATTACCGTCGCAGAATACCCTTCTTGAATGTTGCACGTGCTGCCTTTATTCTGTATCTAATTTCAATTTCTAGGACGTTGTATTAAACTGCAATTAATTATTAAATATAATAGTACATTATTTTATAATACAATCCTTTGTAACTGCACATTATCATTTTTCATCCCTTTTAATATTCCTTTTTTATGGAATTCTTCTTCTTCTTTTTTTGGCGCCGTGTCAGGTCCCCCCCAACGTTGGCAATCACTGCAGCAAAGGCACCTCTGTCCTGCGCCACTTGAAACAGGTTCTGAACTCTTGTAATTCTTGACAGCTGCCTTCTACCAACTCTCCGATGTCCCTCCACTTTACCCATTAATATCAGTCGAAGGAGGTGGTATTTTTCGCCTCTTAGCACATTACCCAAATATGAGACATTTCTAATTTTCACACTATACAACAGCTCTCTATTGGCTCTGGCTCTCTGTAGTACGTCTGCATTACTGACCCTATCGGTCCACGGTATACGGAGCATTCTGTGGTATATCCATATCTAGAATGCCTCAAATCGGTTCATTACATTCACTTTTAGAGTCCAGGTTTCGCATCTATATAGTAGAACAGATATAACAATTAATCATTTCTTGTCAAAGTTCATTATGGCATTATTAGAATAAAATATAAAGCTCTCATCATTTCAACATGTTAAACTAAAATGAAAATATCAAAGCTCTTAAAATTTTAAAAATTTAAACTCTTATTTGACGTTCATATTTCTTTGCCAGTTCCGTGTACAAATTTTATATATTTGGGTCGGTACACAATCGCCATTGTGTTCTGTCAACTTAAGCTGTGAATAAAGCGATTATTTATAAATTTCAACAGTTTGCTAAAACAATTTACTTTAGGTGTTATTGAATCCGAAAATATTATTAACTGGTAGAATATTCTTCATGTCGTATACATATTTTCCTTCGGCAAAAACAATTTCCGTAAATTCTTAGCTATTTGTACTCCCGGCACTAATTGTTCCACATTCACAAAGCCTAATAACTTCGAGATGAAAATTTGTAATTGGAATTCAGAGTTCCTGTTTCTTGGAGGTACCTACCTTTAATGTTTTACGATTTATAATCATTCCTTATACATACGTATATCCCTAATGTAATATAAAACAAATGTATGTATTTAATGTATTTAACGAGGATGAGGTTAAAGCAGCAGGTTTTTTTAAAGGACTTAAATACCCTTAAATTTAAATCGAATATATATTATATATTAATTTAACAATAAATTTATAATGAGAGCTTATTATTATGAAGAAGAACAAGTTCCCTGAACTGCATTCCTTTCAGACATACTGGGGACCAATAGTTTACAGATAATGAGGAATGGGTGAACACTTACCCATTTTTAGGAGATTTTTTGAGAATTCCGTCATCTTAAAGGATATCCATCTTTATGTTCCGGATGGTTATCTTCGACAGCGTCAGCACAGACTGTTTTATCTCCCAGCATGCAGAACCAACCTGCCTCTGGTGATACCGGTGGATTTTTTTCCCATAAACATACATACTCGTATTTAACATTATGAAAAGCTGTATTCATTTAAATGTTTTTAATTATATGCAAATATGTTCCCAGTATTTTTACTCGAGAAAATATTCAGTATTTCAATTAATGGTTGTGTTAACTTCTTACAGATTCGGTGGTCCTCGGTTTGAATCTAACAGTAGTAATTCAACAACGGCAGTAGATACAGAGGAGAATGCCAATCTCGATTGCAGAGTTTCGTCCTTGCGAGATAAGCTTGTAAGTAACATATATATTGTAGTATATATAATGTGACCAGACGTCCCGTCTTCAGGCAGCGTGTCCTGGTGTACCCGAAAACATCTTTGGGATGCCAAAATGTCCCGTTTTCAAAAAGAAAGATACTCGCAGTAGAATATAAAAAAGCGCGGAAATAAGAATCCTGGCGGTAGAATCTAGTACTAGTAGATGAAGACGTGGGCATGCGCAGTAAAATAATAGAGTATTTTCATTGCGATTGCGCATAAAATCTCATAATGCATCTGACCATGGATAAAAGATATCTGAAGAGAAAACATATTCTTTGCTCTTTGATCGGACGTTTACAGAGTTGAAGTGATTAAAATTTCTTATGTGTGAACCCTTAGCTTAAAAATGCCAATTTTGTCCATTTTCGCGAAAATTACCCGGGCGCTACATAACTAACTAACTAACTAACCATCACGCCGTCTCCCCGAAAGTGTAGGCAGAAAGAATGGACTGTCACACTTTTACTGATGCGACACTCCATCCTTCTCTTTTCGCCCCGCGGGAGACGCGGTGTAATGGGTTGCGAACCTCATCGCCACCAATAGGCATCTTCCGCGCACACTTCGATCGTCCAACACCCACAAAATAAATCTAAAACAAATAATATAAAATACAATGATATAAAATAAAATAACAAAATAAAAATAATTTAACACAAAATGTTCTTTTTAGATGGTGCACATATTGTCTATTTAATTTATGTTTCAAGTATCCACGGTTTTTGATTAAGCACATAATGTAATAACACATTATGTTTTTTCGATGTTGCACATGTTGACATGGACGATCCGGACTTTTTATTTAATTAATGTTACACGTATCCACCGTTTTTTTAAATTAGCTGTAATTAGGCACTTAACCAGCAAGAACTTTAAAATAATATTGAAAAAATTATTCAATTGTCATTGGAACAAATGAAAAATTTATTTTGACACCTGTCAAAATTCTTTATAAAAACGAAAAAACTAATATAATTTTAACAGCAAAACAGTACAAACGTATTACGTGTCACAATTAACTATTATAATGTGCGGCAACAATTAAATTGACCAAAACAATTCATTTGTTCTACATAAGTTATCCAAAATTTATTATTATTATAAATTACCTACAAATGAAAAATTGAATAATCACGTTATATAAGAGATAACAAAATGCAACTGAATACTTGAACGCTAGGATGAACAAGGAAATACATTATTCTTTAAATAATAATTAAATAAAACAATGTTTTTGAATAACTGATTCCATTTTTGAATAACTACTTTTGTGGATTAATTGTATCTCAATAGAGACGAAGATGAAAATTGGAAACAGACCTGTCATTGTTTGGGTTAAGCGCACGCTTTATGTAATACAATATTCCCCATTCCTACCTTCTTACGACCACCACGTCTGACAAATTTTTGGAAGATGTATATATGCTACAATGGTGGACTACTACTTTTGTCTCTATTTCGACAGCGACCGGCTTCGTCAGGCTAGCTGACTTCGAGTGATTTTTTTTATTAAAATCACAAGAGGCAGACATCTTGAATCATATCACATTTTGTTAATAGTCTTTCAACATTAAAAGTTGAAAATATCATGGTAAAATATTTTTAAATTGCTTATTATTGTAAAATTATTTATTAAAGACATCTTCGTCTCTACCCTTTAAATAAGCAAACACACTTTATTCAGAAACTATTGTATAAACAACGAACCATTTATTTTTTTTAAATATAGATCATTGATAAATAATTTTTTTTTTCAATGTGGACATGTTTTATTATAAATGGAGGTATTAAAACATCGTTTTAGAAGAGTCCTCATGTTTTTAATGAAATCTTATGACTCAACTTGTAATTAAAATATTAAAGGATATTATAAAATCGAGAAGGAATTTCACCTTGTGATTTTAGTAAAATATTAGATAATGTATTATACATTACAATATGGAATATTAAAAACTATGTCAGACAGCCAAGGCAATGCTTGCGATAATAGCAAATATTTCAATAAGCAAAAAAACTTCTCCGCTTTTAACCTTTGTTCAGTTATATCCGTTCTTTAGCTTGTACTTAGTTATTGTTATCAATGTTTTGAGCTTAAAAGCCTTTAGGAAAAAAATATATAGTTAAGCTTAATTTTTGTTGTACATTAACAGGTATCATGGGTAAGAAGAAAAGAAGATGATTCGATAGAAATTTTAACCATTGGACTACAGGCTTACACGGCAGATTTAAGGTAATGTTAAAATTTTCAGTAATCAATAAACAAACAAAAAATTACTTGTAGTTACTTTTCTTAAAATATGTGAAATTAATTTCTATACGAAATCGTATACTAGAAAACTATTTTATTTTCTATACGAAATCATATACTAGTTTCAATAGTTATTAATGCGTTTGATATTTATTGTTTGGCATAATATTTAGTTTAGATTTACTGAATTCCAAATTCGTCTGAAAATAGTTGCGATATAAAATAAAGTATTTTTCAGATATCCGAACTTCTATATGAAAAAGATAAATTAATGACCTATAATATGTTATCTTGTGGGAATGCAATTTTAATTATTGAATGTTACGATAAAATTATACGATTAAAATATAAAATGTAACTAAATTATATATATATATATATATATATATATATATATATATATATATATATATATATATATATATATATATATATATATATATATATATATATATATATATATATATATATATATATATATATATATATATATATATATATATATATATATATATATATATATATATATATATATATATATATATATATATATATATATATATATATATATATATATATATATATATATATATATATACATATATATACATACATTTTTATTAATTTTTTTCATTTTATAAAACGAAAATTGGTCATTTTTTTTATTATTTCAAATTTCATGGTAGAATTTCATTGTCAATAATAATAAATAAATTAAAAAATACATAAATGTTTATTTAGTTAAAAACCGCTCATGTCTTCAACCGGTTTCGGCAGGTTCCGTTTCTGATAAGAAGGTTGTAGCGAGCTGCCGAAACCGGTCGAAGAAACAAACATTAGTGTATTTAAACTAAATATTAATTTTAAAAAGATTTTTTACGTTTATTTTAAATGAGTTAAGTTTTATTGATTGATATTTATTGATTTGTCTAATACCTATAACATAAAATTACATTATGTGTATCTTAGTTGTTGTGCTGATTGCCGGGAAATGCGCTTTAATAATTCATTGAAGTTATTTTTCTACTAACTTTTATAGATTCTCAATAGATTATATAGAACCACAGACCTGGAGATTGATACTAAAAGGAGCCCTTTCATCTGACTCTGGCACTTATGAGTGTCAACTCAGTACCCATCCTCCATTGATCTCAAAGCATCACCTCATCGTCCATGGTAAGTGAATTCCCTCTTGATTTTACGGTGAGAAAACATAAAGTAGTGCAGTAACAAATTATAAAAGTGTATTAAATTATTTTCATTTATTTATTTGTAATGTTTATATTCGATCACTAGCTATTACATTATTATTTTCGTGTTTAAGTTAAAATAAACAATTAACCAGAAGAACACATCAAAAACTTTTTAATAATATTAAATAAATAATAATTAAATAAAACGACGTTTTTTAACTACTTCCACTTTTGTCTTTGACAACAACAACATCGTTTTTTTAATTATTATTTAAAATGAACTTCCATCAAGAGATTTCAGTAAAATAATTTGATTATCTTAAAAAAATATTACATAAATTATTTTAACGATGTCGCAAGACTTAAAGAACGATAACAAGCAGAGATAATTTAAATATTGTTGTATTGTTAAATCTGTGAATTGATCATTACAAATAATTAAGGTTTTTAATTGAAATTTCTTGGTAGGAGTTCGTTTTAAATAATGAAAACAAAAAAAAATATGATTTTTTTTTATTATTATATATTTAGTGTGCTTCCACTTGTGTTTATGTTCGACCGGTTTCGCCAGCTTGCTACCATCGTCTGGTGGCAGACACCAGAAGATGGCAGCAAGCTGCCGTTGAATCAAAAAAATTGTATCAATTTTTTTTTTGTTTCATTATTGATCATTATAATATTTCTACTGGTAGTTTTTCAAATGCTTGTTTTGATCTGGTATTTAACCAACATGCTAATATAACACTGTCTGAGTTTTTCTCCTGAACATGTCGTGGTTGATATTTTTATTGTATAAAAATATAAATAAGTGAAAGTGGAACATAAAAAACGTTATTTTTTCTTTGACTTCATGGTTATTTATTAGTTAGAATATATTAGATCAGGTTCGTATAGCTGGGTCGAGTTAGGTTAGGTGAGTACTGTTTTACAGGTTACTCGCCTGTTCTGTAAACGAATAGTTATTCTGTGTATCTAAAACATCAACGCTAGAGTTTATTGTTCTTTAGCCCCAGAGATAATAATACTGGATGGAGCAGTAGATAAGTATTACGAGAGGAACTCCACCCTGGAACTAGGCTGCCGCGTGAGGCACCTCCCGACTTCCACAGTCAGCTGGCTCCATCAGTCCAGGCTGCTCAATGATGACACACAGAGGGGAGGAATCAGGTGAGATTCACTTATCATCCGTTGTGAAACTTCTACCGTTTGATCTGAAAACCATAAATAAATAACCAGTTATGAATATTGTAAAAAAAATTGTTTGTATACAGCAGGGCGTTTGAACCCAATTACTGTATGCAATTTGATTAAAAGCTATATTGATTCTCGAGACACATACCTGAGGCTGTTATAGGGCGTAGCGGCGCCCTTTTGTCATCCTCGCTCGTACACTCCCTGGGCCTCTCCCCGGTCCATCCGGGGCTTACATTTAAAGACGACAACAACAAGGGGGTGCCAGACAACATTTAATCTACCCCATCCTACTTCTATGCTCCGCTGTACTTAATTAAATCAATAAGCATAAATCATCAATTCTCGAGACATGTGATAAGTAGCTTATCTATTTTATTGTCACGTGAATTCTACACCAGACCAAAAGCAGTGTGACAATCAAACTGCCATCGCCGGGAATCGAACCTGGGACCTTCGGTATGGCAGTCAGAGCTCTTAATACTTTGTCACAAAGAAGGTCTGATGGTCGAAGTCTGTATTCATATTTGTATGGTTAAATTTGTGAATAAGCAGACCAAAAAACATCAAAATCATGGTTAACGAACGGTTAATAATTTCAAATCCTTACAAATATGATGATCGTATGATGAACTAGAAAACATATATAACAGCAGAGACGCTGAAAGTATGGCAGAGTTGTTGAAAAAGGATTTTGAATCTGAATCCATAGCCTTATCTCAGAACTGGTACGTGGGGGGGAACGAAAATTTCGAGATATTGCATACCACCAAACTCAAGTCCTGACAGCACGTATGCTTTTAGAGTTATCTGAACGGAATTGGAAAAATACGAAATCCACCAATACTGTGAAGTGGAAAACATGGCCTAGCATATAATTTTCGGATGTAGAAAATAGGAAAATATAAGAAAAAACGCGTGTTCCATAAATCCGTGTAGTAAATAGAATATTATTTTGTTTTTTATTATTATTATTAAAACACTAATATTTTAAACACAAAAAGACAATCAAATAATTCATTGAGTTAAAAACTAACTAATTAACCATCACGCCATTTCCCCGAAGGGGTAGGAAGAGAGGATGGATCGCCACAATGCTCTGTCCTGGCATACCTCTCGGGTTTCATCTACATTTATACATTGTACCATGCACGCACGTCGATTATTCCAACTTCGAATGTGGCCGCCTTTTAGTAATCGATTAATTTGGTCATGCCATGTTTTTCTCGGTCGTCCTCGGCTTTTTTTCCACTCACGCTGCTTCTGTACAACTTTTTTACCATTCTACTCTCATCCATTCGTTCCATATGTCCAAATCGTCTCAAGGATCCTTTTTTAATTTTAACCATGATGCAGTTATCTGTCTTATATTTCTCTCTTATTTTATCGTTTGGTATTCTATCATACAACGTTTTCCCGCACATTCTTCTTAGTGATTTCATTTCTACGGCGTTTAACCAGCTTTCATCCTTCTTTTGCCAGCTCCAAGCTTCACTTCCATACATGAGGGTTAACACAAAAAATTCATTGGGTACTGCCATCTTTGCTTCTGTGGATAAATTTATATTTGCAGTAATGACTTTGAGTGCGCCATTTATTTTATTCCCAGCACCAACCCTTCTTTCGATGTCTTTCTCCATTTTTCCGCGTCTTGTAAACATGCTTCCCAGATACGTAAATTCGGTAACTTGCTCCAATTTCTCGCCCATCTCACTTATATCACAAATCGTTATACATTCTTCTTTCTCGAAAACCATCACTTCAGATTTAGATACATTCTTCACCAGGTCACTCTTTTTGCATGCCTCATACATCCTTGACACTAAGACTTGCAAAATTTAAATTACAATTCGGCATGAAAATCTCAAAATTTACCAAAATGTGAGTTTTTATTTTGTACAACACGTTTTTTTTAAACTATTTTATTGATGCTCATGCCATGTGAAAGGTAGCTTATCTATCGCAATTTTATTGTCAAATGAATTCTACACCTGACCAAAGATAGTGTGACAATCACACTGCCTGAAACTTGGGTGTGGCAGTCATAGCCCTTGCACTGCCACGAAAGTCGTCAATCTTTTTCCAAATAAGTACAGATTTTCTTTATGTAATATTATTATATTACGTTGAGCTATCTAAGCCAGATTTCAACAGTAACAATATTAAAAGATTAATTTTATCTCAATAGAGACGAAGATGCAAACCGGAAACTGAATATGGTGATCGAGGTGTTTACAGGACTTATGACCTGTCATTGGTTGGGTTAAGCGCACGCTTTATGTAATTACAACATTCCCCATTCTACCTTTCTTATGACCACCATGTCTGACAATTTTTTGGAAGTTGTATATATGTTAATATCCAACACCACAATTCACATGTCGTTTTCAATTTACAGACCAGCGCTATTTATGAAGATTAGATTTAAGCGTTAAGCAGAAGATCTTTATAACGCAATGTGAAAGGCCATTAACGCACTGCTAGATAACGCCTGGAAATGTCACTCCAATTTATATGCTAACTTGGACCAGTTTTTTGTTTTACACAACATTTTGAATGTATACTTGTAGACGAATACTGGATTTTATTTACCTATTGCGGGTAAATAAAATCCAGTATGCGTCATTGTAATTACATAAAGCGTGCGCTTAACCCAACCAATGACAGGTCATAAGTCCTGTAAACACCTCGATCACCATATTCAGTTTCCGGTTTGCATCTTCGTCTCTATTGAGATACAATTAATCTTTAAATTGATAACCCACAATGGGTAAATAAAATCCAGTAGTCGTCTACAAGTATTTGTGTACATTCAAAATGTTGTAGTAACAATATTGTTAAGTTAACTTTTTCCTAGTTTGAGCTCTGCCCGCTTTTTATTTTTTTTCTTTTCGTTTTCTTAGGAAAGTTGTATTATCTCGCCAGCACCCATTATATCAAGTCTTAATACTGGCCAACTATTGGGAAGGATAAAAACTCCCCGATTAAAAAAAATGTGCGCGCGAAAGTCGAAAGAAGTTTTTGAAAGTCGGTAATGTAATTAGCACCAATTAATTTCTTTTTAATCTTTCAGTTTCCGCGGTCCATTGTATTGTTCGGTTTTCTAATTAACGGACTTTTTTTTTTCGGATATTAATCAAGGGTAAATTAAAACCTTCCCTAAAGTTTAGAGAATACAATTATTCACTCGAAGTTATTTGCCTCCCGGGAGAGGATATTCTGTTATAATTTTCGCAACAACTTCATCGTGTTGTTTTTCAAGGGTTTTTTGTCAAATAAGTCTTATATTTTTTTCAGTAGTCCACAAAACAAAATGAATAGAACGAATAAAACAAAGATTTTACTTTAATAACCTTAATTTTCAAATTCAAATTAGTTTAAACACTAGCTAACTAACTAACCATCACGCCGTCTCCCCGAAGGGGTAGGCAGAAAGAATGGACTACCACACTTTTCTTTCCTGATATATTTCTCTCGATTCCTCAACATTCATACATCGTGTCATGCACGCGCGTCGATTTCTCTGACTCCTCACATGGCCGACATTCAATATTTGATTTATTTTATCATACCACGTTTTCCTCAGTCTTCCACTATTTCTGGTTCCATTTACATCGTTAACACATAATTTTTTTACCATTTTTTCTTCATTCATTATTTGCATATATCCAAACCATCTTAATGATCCTTTCAGTTTTTTTTCCATAACACCATCATTTGCACCGCATTCACTTCTTATATTTTCATTCAACACTAGAGTGATAGATCATACATCTACACATTCGTCTAAAAGATTCCATTTCTACTGCATTTATTCTACTTTCATCCTTCTTTTGCCAGTTCCATGCTTCGCTTCCATACATAAGGGTCGGGACAAGAATACCATTGTGCACTGCCATTCTAGGTTTTTTGGATAGGTTTTGTTTACGATGACAACTTTAAGTGCACCATTCACTTTGTTGCCTGCCCCAACCCTTCTTTCAATATCCCTCTCCAAATCAAATTAGTTTATTTCTCTGCAATACGGGTATTCCTCGTAATGCAGATATAAACACTAATGTTAAGCATTATTACAAAAATATTTATCGGAACCGAAAATAAAATTATGGATCGGTATCACAAAGACATTATTTACGTAAGCTACTATTCATATTTTGAATACTATTGTCATAAATCAGTGTAATCCGATAGCGATATACACCAAAATCAACGGTCCCGTACAGGACCGTTGGACATTGAACGACACAAATCCGCGGTCCCATACGGGACCACTGGGCGCCAAAAGGTTAAAGTTTAACTACAAATATTTTCCTAGAACAAGAACGACACTGAATTGCTTGTTAATCGAGAAACGATATTTTAAAAATATATCTTCTTCTTCTATCATTGGCGAATGTTTTTACCACAGTAATAATCCTGAGTGAAGAGGTTTTCAGTATATCAGCTAAGAAAAGGTAGAGGTAAACTTCTCTTAGCTAGTAGATCTCGGTTGTGAAAAAATAATATTTTTTGCTCCGATCGATTTTCGAAAATTTGTCCCTCACTTTTAACCTTGTAAATGCCGGGAGGTATTCATATAGCCAGACCCAGAGGGCCGGCCATGTTTTTTTTTTTTTTATCAAAACCTTTTACATATTTTTTGGAAATATTTTAAAAGTACATTATAAAGACTTACCATATAAATGATCCGTGCTTCGTTTATGCCTTCGTTTATTGGAAGAAAAAAAAAACTTGGATTCTCAAAAGACGACAGGGTTGGCACATAGCTTATCGTTATAAACAAAATCAAACACGTCAAATATGAAAACGAATTTCAGCAAACGGGTATATCTGAAATTCCCGAAAAAATAAATATCTAGATTGCAAGTACACGACAAGTGTCAACCCTGCATTGCGACGCATTTTGGTTGACCAACGAAGTTTTTTTTAAATCAACAACAAACCATCACGCCGTTTCCCCGTAGAGATAGGCAGAGAGAATGGACCGCCACACTACTCTACCCTGGCACACCTTTCTAGCTTCCTCCACATTCATATAGCGAGTCATACACGCACGTAGATTCTTCCAACTTTTAACATGACCAGCCTTTAAAATTTAATTAATTTAGTCATGCCATGTTTTCCTCGGTCTGCCTCGACTCCGTACTCCATTTATTTCTCTATTCTTTCTCCATCCATGCGCTCAATATGTCCGAACCAACGCATGAAATTAAATGAGAAATAAATATAAGAAATCAGTAATTCAGTAATTCAATAGATGTTCTTTCCAGAAAATGTCTTAAGGGCGTGTTTATTTATTTTTTTAGAAACTTTCCCGCCAATTCGAATTTCTAAACATTCGTATTAGTCGACCCTTTGATGTTATTCATCCATCTTCCGCGCTCTCTGAAGTATTCTTGTTTATTGTGGCTATTTTTACAACAAAATCCCAGCCTACTTGAGATTGAAATCTAATAGCAAACAAACTGCTGCTATCTTCTGAAGACCGTTGACCTTATTAGGCACATCTTTATGTGCCGGCATATCTGCTTGGCGAGTAACGGGTTTCTTGATCAAGCCCCCTAAATATTTTATAGTCTTAGGAGATTACTCGTCAAGCAGTCTATTCGAAGAATGGTTTTCCCTTAATCAATTACTATCTAATGTCCAGCATTCGTCACAATGCCTCTTTCTGTTATTTTTGTAATTTGTTTGAAGTAACTAACTAACCATCACGCTGTCTCCTCGAAGGGGTATGCAGAAAGAATGGACTGCCACACTTTTCTTTTCCGACATATTTCTCTCGATTCCTCAATATTCATACATCGAGTCATGCACTCGCGTCGATTCCTCTGACTCCTCACGTGGCCGACATTAAATATTTGATTTATTTGATCGTGTCACGTTTTTCTCGGTCTGCCTCTATTTCTAGTTCCATTTACTTCGTTAACATATATTTTTTTACCATTCTTTCTTCATTCATTATTTCCATTTGTCCAAACCATCTAAATTATCCTTTCATTATTTTGTTCATAACACCATCATTTGCACCGCATTCACTTCTTATATTTTCATTCTACATTCTAACATACACACATTCGTCTGAGAGATCTCATTTCTACTGCATTTATTCTACTTTCACCCTTCTTTTGCATGTTACATGCTTCGCTTCCACATAAGGGTCGGTAAAAGAACACCATTTTGCACTGCCATTTTAGCTTTTTTGGATAGGATTTTGATTGCGATGACAACTTTATGTGCACATATATTTGTTTAAAGTAGCTACACATATATAAAGAGACATTTACATTAACAAAAAAAAAAGTTAACGGCTCTGAATTCTTAAAATTTGCATATAATCGTCATGGAATACTTATTATTATTATTATTATTATTATTATTTTGTTGAAAAAACTCCTTACATCATTACAGCGCAAGCCAAATCGATGTAAAGGGTGAAAAAAAAAAAATATCAAAGGAAATATAAATAGAACCTTATGAATAGGAAAAGCTAGTTATTTGCTTGCTGCCTTTATCATAAGGATATTTACGAATTCGCCATAATTGCATCCAAAGAGGTCTATCTCTTTTGCAACCTCATTTAAGAGACGAATCGCCTTCAATACAGGAGAACTTTGAAGGGCCTCTGTGCGGCAATTTGTTAAATTAGTTGGTTAATAAATAAATATTTAATACGAGCAATATAATTCAAGCTTTATAATTTGTCTGGGTACAAAGTTCTCACGATTGTGAAAAGCGGAAATATATATTTCTTGAAATTGTTAATATTTTTTTCCAGTGTTAAGATTGAAGCAGTCCCCGGAGGAGCCGACAGCATCCTACAGGTGGCGAGATTAACTTCCAGTGATGGGGGCAGATACACGTGCTCTGTCAGGGATGGACTGCAGGTGTCGGTAAATGTCCACGTGTTGAATGGCAAGTAATCATTATTTATATAGGTTTTTTTTTAGAGATTTTGTTTTTAAACTGACAACATTGTTTCTACAGACTGTCAATTTAACAATTGATAGTTGATTTGTAGTAAGTATATTCTGCCATTTTATCATAAATAGTCTTACGTCAGAATAACGCTTGCAAATTGTGCAAATTTATTTTGAAAATCATGGTGTGGTTCGCCAAACTTATCGTGCACTACATCCATTTTACGGTCGACATAATCGTCCATCCGAGCAAATTTTTCGGAAGACTATGGATCGTTTTCACACCACGTACACTCTAGTGAATAGTACGCATCCACAAAGACTGCAATTGTCGAAAATTGGATTTCACTATTGCACTTCATTCGAGCTAGCCGTGGCACTCATATGCCCGAAATTATATTTAAGCAATAATGACATAAAATTATACATTAAATAAATCTAATATCATAGACATTAACATTATTTTAAGGTGTTTTTTTTTCATTTTGAATGTGTATTGTTTACCTCTAAAAAAACACCTTTGCAAATATTCCATCACCTTTGACCGTATTGTTAAAAATGTTAGAAGCCATGTTTATAATTGGACGCCAATTTTAATCTACTTTTTTTACGTATATCTATTTATGCTTCTTCTGATCTGACTGATTTCCACATGCGCGTTAGATAAACCACTTCACGTTCACAAAGATGGAGTTCTACGAGTGAACTAAGTCAGTGAAATGAATTTATCAATGATAGCTAACTTCATCATATCGCAGTTTCGCAACAGGGTGCGTGAGCAGCTTTTTAAATTTTACCCTTTATTAAATGCGCCAAAAGAAGTATAAATTCAAAATACTAATATTAAAAAACTTTTATTGTCAGAATTTAAGCTTCCAGCTTTTCATATTTTCTTATTGTCAGATTGACACTTTGACATAAAATAAAAATACCATAGACATTATTCATTTATGATGTATAAATTGGCCACCCTGCCATTTTTAAAACAGCTTACTTTATAATGTCGCACTTCTGCAACAAGGTGCGCCCACAGCTCTCAATTTGACAATCTACTAAAGGCCCCAAAATAATAATAATAATAATATGCAAACTTTTAAAGCGCCGTTTTTGTGATCATCACCTCAAGGGCGCATTAAGATGTGTTTTAAATCTAAAAATCTAGATGTGAACGTTGCATCTGATATTCGCGATCGGTTTGAAAGTATAATAGAGCAATCTTTACCCTTTCTCAAATAGATGCCTTAAACTGTTAATATTTTTGTAATATCTTTTGAGTGAATAAATAAACTGATAAAATATACACGTTTTAAGTTGGGTATAAAATACGAAAAATATAGGTTTTCAGCTTAGGTTTGAAAGTATAATAGAACAAAATGTACAAATATTAAGTTAGGTATGAAATACAAAAATTATGGGTTTTCAGCTTAGAACTGAAATCTGTCGGATCATTTATGCATCTAAGGTGCGAAGGAAGACTTTTCCAAGCTGATGGACCGGCTACCGCAAAGGCTCTGAAATTTGTACTAGGGCAACGCTTCGGCTCAACTAATCTTCCAATTGCCAAGAAGTTTGCCGAGCAAATTGTGGATTTCTTTGTGTTTAGGCTGTTATATTTGATTGATTTAAATGTGCCACATTGCCAAAAGACGTATGACTTAAAAATTATAATTATCTTGGAAAACTGAATTGTATCATATCGTATGTTAAGTTGTGTTCAATATGCATGTCTAATAAAGCAATTAATATATTGTTTCAGTAGAAAGCCTAGCTGAACTGCAGCAAACATCTAAAGGTCACATCTCCGTTGCTGGACTGACCATGTTCCACATCTTTATCGTCCTATCTTCACTTCTTCTAATCAACATATACTCGTCTCGTCTTATCTTCTCTCTTCAACGGTGATAGCGATTAAACAAAACCGTATCTCATATGTGTTTCATGTTTACTTAAATAATACATAATATATTCTCACATATATTAATATAAATTCTGTAAAAGCAGAATAGGGAATCAACAGTAATACAACTATATTAAATACATATTTTTTCAAGATGGACTTCCTCTAACACATTTCTAGTGAAAAGGATAAAATGTTTTTTTTTTTTTAATATTTTTATTACCATTTACATTGTATATGGATAATATCGTTTCCATTACCCCAGAGATCTATTAAAGAACTTTTTATTACCAAATCAATAAATAATAATGATGAATAATTTTAACGATGATTTCCAAATACGAGTATGCAGTAAAAAAAATATTAACTTTTTATTTTTATTTTTTTATATTAATTGTGTGGTCTCCCTATTAAAAATAACATATCAGCCTGACAATGTATTTTAAAGTAAAAATATTCGTATTGAGTCAATAATTAAATTGCAGAAAATCGGATTAATTAATTTCTAGTAATATACTTCTGGCATTTTGTATAGATTCTTAAAACTTTTCCTTCTCACCAAACGTTTCGGAGATCGTTGCATATACAGGGTAGTAATAATAACTTGATGAGACTACCCTGAAGATGGAGCCTGCGACGATCTCCGAAACGTCAGTGGAGAAAGAAAAGTTTCACAAATCTACCCAAAATCCTAATAAACATATTGCTACCAACTTTGAAAATCCATACAATTGTTTAAATTAAAGTACTTAATATTTTTTTAATTAATAAATAATTGCAAATACGTTTCTTAAATGAAATAAAATTCATTTTTCCGTCAACTACCGAATTCTTTATTTTTTTACACTAATTGTTTAGACTGTGTTAAATATATCGATTACGATAATGAAATATAAACATGTCGTGTTGTTATTACATTTTTTTGTATGTACAATGTATTCATATATTAATCATTTCTTTTTATATTTCGTTTGATGAGTTGTGTAAATTATAAAAATATCAATTTTACAATGAATAAAATATAAGATAAAATGTTGTTTTATTTCATATCGCTCTGTTGAAGTCAAGGATTCTGATCTGTTCTTCACACGGTCCAAGGTACGCTCAGCATTTGTCCCCAGTACCACATCTCGAAAGCATCGTTTTTGGACCTCTCAAATGCTCGCAATATGGTGAATATATAGACGCCACACCAAGTCCCTGGAAAAACTTCTGCAACGTCATCTTCGCCAACTACGTAGGATACGCTTGTTCCATAAGGTCTCCAATGCCGAGGTGCTAAGAAGATCCAAATGCTCCAACATAGAGACACTGCAAACTCGCGCTCTCTTGCGCTAGTCTGGTCTTGTGCTACGCATGAACGATAACAGGCTTCCCGAAAACATATTATATAGTGAAGTGCATACTGCAGTAAAGAGTGTAGACAGACAAACGGACTAGAAGCAGTTGGCAACCCATAGGGCGGAGTGGAGAAGAGTCGTCGCTATGTGCCAGGGGCCGGAGAGACGGAGAGGACGGGGTCCAGCCGTAGGGGCAGAATATCCCTGTCCGGAGTATGACAAAGTCTGTCGTTCTAGGATAGGACTATTTACCCACATCAGGTGGCACAGAAGACGGACCTAGATATTTTTGTGTTCTTTATGCTCGTACTCGCGGGCAATGGGCATTATTATTATAATATGGTGAATAAAAGAGTTTGAACCAGTCTTATCTTGGTCTTTGTATGGGACAGATTGCTCCCCCCGTACTATTAATATTTATTTAGGCCGCTAATTGCTGCTCGTCTACAGATGTAGTGTAGATGGTGAAAGCGGAGAATACGGCGTGATGATCTTGGATTTAGTAATAAATAAAAAGTTTTATTTTATATGCGGCGATCGGTGCAGGAGTTGTAGCGAAGAGAGTGGTGGCAGTAGCTCAAAGCCCTTACAAGGACTGGTAGAATTTTTCATGTAGGTAGGAAGCCTCAAGCCTCAAGACGCAAAGCGAGTGAGTGTCGATTTCAAAAATACGACCGGCTTATATAAGCTTCGCGGCCCCGTGTTGCAGCGGCGTCTAGCGCCTGTGATTGGCCGCTGAGGGATGGCGTGACAATTGACTACCGTTTCCGAGAATTTGATCGGTTTTATTTTGTCAGAGCTACTGCACACATCTCGTCACTCTATGCGCTTTACTCCTTTCCGACTACCTTATTTATTTTAATAAATGACAGAAACAAGTTAATATAATACAATCAATAAAACTTAAATTAACATGAAATTACTAACATTAATTTTGACAATGTAAATAAAACGAACATATTTGTAAATAATGAACTAAACAAGAAAATAAAATAAGAATCTATTTGTACACGTCCGATACAGTCTTACTAGACATAATATAATGTAATTATAATATTATCTTGATTAACTTATAAAAAATCCTGGTTTTGTATTTTCGAGAACGGTTTGGTTGCAACATTGCGCCCCTGTTTAGAGCTGCTGTATCAATCGCTGTATCAGTTGCTGTCCAACCTCCGATAGGAGAGGAACAAAAAGAAGAATAATTCATATTAAAAGTCACGAAAGTTTGCACATTTGCCTACACGAGTAAATCCAATACAAATAAAAAATAAATTAATAACTTCAATAACTTAGATTCTACTAAAATTTTACACTGAAATGCTAATTTATGGTATTCTTACTTCTACTACGAAAATAATTACCTAAAACTTTCAAATGAGAACATACAATGTTCTGTGTGAACAATTAATAAAACACATAAATTTCAATTCACCCACAATCTATTAGGTTAACAAACAGATCTAATTTACTAACTTATATAATTACATATTTTACTGTGGGAGCATTCAAAAACTATAAGCTCCAGAAAGCTGCGATGGGTATACCGTGTAAGCTCGGATTTATGGAGCTTTCGCCTGTTTGAATAAACTTTGAATTCAGGCAACAAGACAAGGGATAAAGATTATTGCCAGAACTATTATTTTGTTGATGGTGGCTTGTTATAGTTATGGGCTCAAAGTAAGCAAAGAGATATGATTGATAGTGTACAAGGAAATCGTAGGATTAAAAAGAGCATTTTATTATTATACATATAATGTAATGAGAATCTATAAGGTGAAAAAAACATATGTGTAAGCAGATCGAGTATGCCTTTCTTGGAGATTCACGGCAATTGACAGAAGAAAAATATAAAAAAGTTCTTCTATCGTTGCCATTATATTGTGTATTCTGATTCATTTTTATTATAACAATGCAATTAAATATTGATTGGACCACTTTAACATATACCTTGGAGACCTGAAACCTTACGATAAAATGAGGAAGAAATGTAAGGCAGATGATTGCATAATAAGTAAAATTAAAAAATAGTCGATTGTTTTGGACGAAACACTATGATACTTCAACATTGTTACTGTTATAATATCACAATTTCTTTTCGCGAGATTGTCGCGACAGCTGTTTCGCCAACCGATGTTGGCATCATCAGGTGTTACAATAAACTATTATTTATTTTATTATAACACCTGATGATGCCAACATCGGCTGGCGAAACAGCTTTTTCAGCAACAATTTCTCAAGAAATACTTTCCAATATTTCTGGATCTACCCAAATAATTATTTGTTATAAAGTCACATCAATTTCGTTAATTACCATATTCTGCTCCATTTACTTATGTACATAAACTGCAACGAGTTGAATTTTCTTCACATTTGATAATGCCTTAAAAGGGCGAAACATGTCATTCCCATAAAATACTCGTATAATAAAACTTCTATAAAACTGACGTTTTCATTAGTATTAATTATTAAAAACCATAACCATCAAAAAAATGAAAAAATATTTACTGTAACTGTACTTTTTAAAATATATTGTATATATTTAGTTTAAGTCTACTTATGTTTATGGCTTCGACTAATTTCGCCCTATCGCTGCCTTCTTCTGGTCAACAACCGCCAGTACTACGACATAACCTGGATGCAGTTTACACAAGACAGAGATTGACCGAAGAAGATTATTTTAATAAATCCAGATGATTTTCGACTACAGATAAAAGCGAACTATGTTTAAAACGTTTCCCTAAAACTCTTTGGAAAAGATTATGCACCCATTTCCCTGGCAATGATTTATCACCCTTTGGTATGAATTTGTTGAGTACATTTAACCTTCCCTTATCCTCGCCACCCTCCACAGTTGGTGAGGCATCGATTACTCTGAGAGCCACCTGGGCCAGGAGACAGCCGTCGGAACAAATTGTTCCTTCAAGGACACGACACGGTGATCAAACAATTATTTCATACTTTTGTATGAAATAATTGTTTGATCACCGTGTGGTGTTGCGCTATTTAAAATAATTTATAATTGAGTAAGATGAAAATCTATAAAGCATGCGTAAGAAATACAACACGACGATCTCCATCGAAAAAACAAAATGTATGACCTTTTCCAAAACACCCAAAACATGTAACCTGGTTATAGAAAATCAACCCATAGAACAGGTCAAGACCTTCAAGTATCTAGGCATAGACCTGGTGGGGGGAGCTGATCTGCGGGAAGAAATACAAGCCCAAGCAAACAAGGCAGCTGCAATCTCTGGGGCCCTAAAATCCACAATATGGAAAAACAAAGTAATGGCCATTAAGAGTGAAGTGAGAATCTATAAAGCATGCGTAAGACCAATAATAACATATGGCGTCGAAGCAAGGGCAGACACAGTAAGGACCAAACAAGTTTTGAGGACTTCCGAAATGAAGACACTGAGGACGATACCAGGCAAGACACTGAGGGATCGCGTGAGGAACACCATAATAAAAGAGATATGTGAGGTTGAGGATATTATAAAATGAAGCAGACAGCGAAAAGGGGACTGGTACGGTCATGTTCAAAGACACCACCAGACTCGTGGGACTCGTCCTCGTGGAAGACCTTCTAAAAGATGAAAGGACAGCTGGGAATCTACTTCACAGGAGCAGTAACACTCTGGAGAACAGACCACATAGGTCTACAATAAGGAAGAAAAAGAAGAAGAAAAATAATTAATAAATAAACACTCTTTTGATATCACAATTTTTATTATTCACCTTTTGAGTGTCGCGACAGCTGTTTCGCCAACCGATGTTGGCATCATCGGGTTTTACAAACAACTAAAGATACAAATGAAAGACGTACTATTATTACGGCAAAACACTCATTACTATGACCATTACAGTCATTGTTAAAATAAATTATTCGAAATCTATTGACAATTTTACAAACAAAAATAACAAAGGTTGAAAAAACTGTGATAAGAAAGAACCATTATACATAATAGAAATTCAAAAAGTGAATAGCAAAAATTGTAATATCATCAATGTTATAAATTTTAACAATTAATAATGTGAAAGTATCATTGTTAATAATAGACTTACAAAACCAAAACAATGGACTATTTAAAAACACTTATCTATTTGTTTTGTTCAGCATTTTATTTTTGATACTTATACAATATTATTATATAAGTATGCAATGTGAGTTAAAAACAGGATAGAAGGTTACCCGCCACTTACCCGAAGCTGTTGTAGAACGCAGCGGCGCCCCTTTGCCAGCTTCGCTCAAACAATTCTTAGGCCCGCCCCCTATCTACGCAGGACTTACATTATCTGTAGAATGCACCATTCCAGAAAAAAATCAAAAGGGTATCTAGGCCGCATTTCATCCAGTTTAATTTCAATCCACTTCTATGTCCCAATCTAACAAAACAAAGCAAAATATGGTACATGATTTTATAGCCTATTATAAAATTGTGGAATGGGAGAGAAAACTTAAAAACAGGATATATGATTATTGTGAAGGGGGAACCGGGTCGTGTCTAGAATTGAACGCAAATCTTCTACATCAGCAGCCTAACGTTCTGCCCCCCGGCCACCACCTAGAAATTTAAACGGAAATCTTTATTAATATGGTTTGGAAACATGGAAATGATGAATGAAGAAAGTACATGTTTACAATGTAAATGGAACTATTATAGATAAAGAAGAAGACAGAATAAAACGTGGGACGATCAAATAAATCAAATATTTAATGTCGGTCACACGATGTATGAATGTTAAGGATTCGAGAGAAGTATGTATTCAAGAATGAAAAGTGTGGCAGTCCATTCTTTCTTCCCACCCCTTCGGAGAGACATCGTGATGGTAAGTTAGTTTTTTAGGATTAATTTTATCTCAATAGAGACGAAGATGTAAATTGTTTTTTTGGAAACAGAATATGGTAGTCGAGGCGTTTACAAGACTTATGACCTGTCATTGGTTGGATTAAGCGATCGCTTTATGTTAACAACATTCCCCATTCCGCCCTTCTTACGACCACCACGTCTGACAAATTTTTGAAAGATATGTCAAAAATTTGACAGACGTGGTGTTGGTAAGAAGGGCAGAATGGGGAAAATTGTTAACATAAAGCGATCGTTTAACCCAACCAATGGCAGGTCATAAGTTCTGTAAGCACCTCGACTACCATATTGTTACCAAAAAAACAATTTACAACTTCATCTCTATTGAGATACAATGAATCCTTAAAAATGATTAACCCGCAATGGGTAATATCCAATATTTGTCTACAAGTATTTGTATACATTAAAAAAAATGTTTTTTAGATATAAAAATGGGTTTGTATAAAGTAGGCAGATATAAAAACCGAATGATTATATTTAAATATTGAATTTACGATATACAATATAATGTCTGAATTCTACGTTTTATTAATCAGCAAAAGATTCCGTAGAATCGTGTTTGTATTTTTTTAACATAGCCTTGTTTTTTTTTGGGTCATATTTATGTTTATCTTAGAATTCGATATTTGTATATAAGATAACATCAAAGAATGGATATATTTCCCAGAAAACGTGGAGGTGAGCATCTCGAAAGGAAAGTCGAACAATACATAAAGAAATAATCCAACCCCAACATTAACTTCGGATTTGGAAACACCTTGTATAAGCCAAACAAATTTCTTCTGGGGTCTAAAATTGCCCGATATCTTCTGGAGGTTAAAATAAGACGAATTCTGCTTTCGTACCCTTTCACAGCATCTCCGCAAACATTTTTCACTGAAAGAATACAGTGGATGTCCGACAACTTTTCGAACGTGTCTTTTAAAGTATCGAAAAGTTTTTAGTAAATTGTTTTACTAGTTATACTTTCTATGGCACCGCATGTTATTCTTAGATTTGCATTTGACACTCTAAAATAGATATGGATAAACGCCGTAGAAATGAGATCACTAAGAAGAATGTGCGGGAAAACGTTGTATGATAGAATACCGAACGATGAAATAAGAAAGAAATGTAAGTCAGATGACTGCATCATGGATAAAATTAAAAAAGGATCCCTGAGATGGTTTGGACATATGGAACGAATGGGTGAGAGTAGAATGGTTAAAAAGTTGTACACAACCAGCGTGAGTGGAAAAAGAAGCCGAGGACTACCGAGGAAAACATGGCATGACCAAATAAATCAATCACTAAAAGGCGATCACATTCGAAGTCGGAATAATCGACGAGCGTGCATGGTACGATGTATGAATGTAGAGGAAGTTCGAAAGGTATGCCAGGACAGAGCATTGTGGCGATCCATCTTCTCTACCTACCCCCCCGGGGAAATGGCGTGTTGGTTAGTTAGTTAGTTAGATAAAAAGATATGTTTATTCCACATACATCTAAGAGTTCATAATACCTACATATCCTATAGGATACTTATAAAGTACTGGCGATAGAGGGCATCTATATGTCTTCTTTTCTCACCCCTTGCCTCATTTTGGCCTATTAGAAAAGTGTGTCAAAATAGAAGCAAACGATTTTGCATGAATTTCTATGAAAACAGGTCAATTATTTTTTATATTTTATTTATAAAATGTAAAATTTACGACACTATTATAATAAGACAGTCAGATAATAGACTGAGATGGACAGGTCACGTGCAGAGGATGCCGTCATCGCGAACCACAAAAAGATTGCTGGAGTGGCAACCAGGTGGTAGAAGACCAATTGGACGACCAAGGCTGCGATGGGAGGATGAAGTTGGGAGAGATGGGGCGAAATTGTTACGTTTGTCAGATTGGAGGGTCGAAGCGGAGGACAGGAGGAGTTGGAGACGAAGAATACTGGAGGCTAAGGCTCGATATGGGCTGAAAGACCATCGAAGAAGAAGAATATTATAATATCGCATTTTTTTACTGTACACTTTTTGAGCGTATTATTGTTGGGGAACAGCTGTCATTCTCAGAAAGAGTGTAATAAAAAAATGTGTTTTTTTATTTATTTATTTTAAAAACATACAGTGGTTATACTGTATTCCCGTTCCGGGACAAAAGGACAATTTATATACTTAATAATTACATATAAACATGTGGTACAACAATCATAAACCATTCAGGAAATATCATAACACTGACTTAGAAACTAGAACATCCTACAAAATAATAAAGCGTTCAGGAAATATCAAAGACATTGAAACTAAAACATATTACAAAGTTCACACAATTCCAAAAACATTCAGCATAAACTAACTAACTAACTAACCATCACGCCGTCTCCCCGAAAGGGTAGGCAGAAAGAATGGACTGCCACGCTTTAATCGATGCGGCACTCCATCCTTCTCTTTTCGCCATCGCGAGAGACGCGGTGTGATGGGTTGCGAACCGCATCGCCAAATAAATATCAAAATACAGACTTAGAAACTAAAACATCGTATAAAATTACAAAAACATTTTTAGGAAATATAAAGTTAGGTTAAATATAACACAGACATAGAAATTAAAACATGTGACAAAGTTTACAAAAAACAAAAGAATTCAGGAAATATCAGAGCACAGATAAAGACATATTACAAAGTTAACAAAATTATTTTTCTCCTGTCCCAATCTAAAGATAGCAGCAAGGCGATGTATCTCCTCTTCCACTCCACTCGGTCCTCGGCAACTCTCTTCAACTCCGTATAAGAGGTGCAGCCCATATCTCGCCAAATCTGGTCTAGGTACTCCTGGCGAGGTCGTCCTCTGCCAATCGATCCCTCGACCATTCCCTCCAATACATCATACATGACCAATCCATCTCGCGCGCCTCTCCGCTTTGGTGTTCAACATGTGCCTGTTCTCTTCAACTCTGCTGAGAACCTCCTCATTTGTAACGTGGTCCCTCCATGAAACATGGACAATTCGTCGGTAGGTCCACATTTCAAACGCCTCCAGCCTTTTGCGCTCTCTTTCGTCCAGGCACCAAGTCTCGCAGCCGTATAGTAAAGCCCTCCACACCAATGTTTTTATTACTTGTTTTCGGAGGTTTAGGTCTATGTTATTGGATTCGAATATTTTAGCTTTCTTGTTGAAGGCATGTTAGTCTGGTGGAAACGACTTTCGGTGTCTTTCTTTATTTCTTTTATTTATTCGTCTTTAATTATAAAAACATTTTATAACATTACATAACATTTAATAATACTGAAATATCAGTGTTTCGGCCAAAAAAATAGACTATATTTTATTTCTGTAATCTTCTTCATCTTCTTCTTCCTGGTCCTATTCCAACTCATTGTCTGTGTTGACTGTTGGGGTTGGCCCTTCTTGATCTCGGGCTGTACTTCTTCCAGTTCTGTATATCGCCTTCACTCAAGCCATTTCTCTGCAAGACTCTATTGCACTGAAACATCCAAGATTTAATTTCTGTAATGTTCGTGGTTATTATTTTATTCTTAATATTCATGTCCAAAGGCTCAAAGAGTTCGAGCCGCCCCTGAATTGGAAAGGATTTATATCGCCCTGAGGCAAATGAGATAAGAGAAGCAATATTTCCAGGCGATCAAAAATGATATCGCAAGTAAAGAATACGGACGGCGGCGCTGGGTACATTCTGTGTACATAACATAAAATGGCGGTCAATACATAATCGGAAGGAAATTTTTTTTCAAATAAAATAATAATACATTTTTAGTAATTTGTATTAACACCACTTTATTTGGTAACACCAACCGGTTTCACTCCCGCCAGGGCTTCGTCAGGGTGAGAGAGTAAACTGTTTATTCTCTCGCCCTGGATAAGCTCCGGCGGGAGCGAAACCGGTTGGTGTTTCCAAATAAAGTGGTGTTAATACAGATTACTAAAAGTGTATTATTATTTTATTTAATAATGTCACACCACAAATTAAGTGCTTCATACGAAAGAAATTATTTTCAAATATTTGTGAAATGTATACTTACATCTGTATACGAATCCTGGATTTTCACCTGTGGGTGGTTAATTTAAATTTTTAATTGTATCTCAATAGAGACGAAGAAACAAACTGGAAACTGAATATGGATGATCAAGGTGGTTACAGGACTTATGACCTGTCATTGGTTGGGTTAAGCGCACGCTTTATGTAATTACAACATTCCCCATTCCACCATTGTTATTGTGATCATGTATGATACATTTTTTTGGAAGTTGTATATATACTCCAAATTCATACTTATCTTCACGTGGCAGTTCCAGTTAGCCATCTATGTAGATTTGATTGAACTAATTATTTTTTTTTGCTAAATGCTAAACAATCATTCTTCATAGATGGCGTTAGTGGATGGATTGTATAGATTAATCTTAAAAAAAATTAATTAGTTCAATCAAATCTACATAAGCTAAACTGCACGATAACTGGGGCCCAGGTACAACTTCCAAAAATATCGCCATAATAACAATGAATGAAGTATTGTATTATAAACGTAACAACAATTACTATGATCTGTTCAATTCCTAATTGAATACTAAATTACAGTAATCAAAAAGTTCTATACGGAAATAACAGTACTTCACAAATATTTAATAAATATTCTGGTCAGGTATTTGGCGTATAAAATAGGAGTGGATACTCCAGGCGACTTCTAACAGTACGATAGGAGGCGGTAGCCTCTTCGCATTGTGTTAATAAAGTAGTTTGCTAAATGCTAAACAATCATTCTTCATAGATGGCGTTAGTGGATGGATTGTATAGATTAATCTTAAAAAATTAATTAGTTCAATCAAATCTACATAAATGGCTAACTGGAACTGCCACGTGAAGATAAGTATGAATTTGGAGTATATATACAACTTCCAAAAAAATGTATCATACATGATCATAATAACAATGGTGGAATGGGGAATGTTGTAATTACATAAAGCGTGCGCTTAACCCAACCAATGACAGGTCATAAGTCCTGTAAACACCTTGATCATCCATATTCAGTTTCCAGTTTGTTTCTTCGTCTCTATTGAGATACAATTAAAAATTGAAATTATTTTCATTTACAAACTGTAATATAATTAAAGATACTTTCAAGGATTAATTGAATCTCAATAGAGACGAAGATGCAAATTGGAAACAGAATATGGTGATCGAGATTTTTACAGGACTTATGACCTGTCATTGGTTGGGTTAAGCGCACGCTTTATGTAATACAACATTCCCCATTCCACCTTTTCTTATGACCACCATGTCTGACAAATTTTTGGAAGTTGTATATATGTTAATCTGTAACACCACACTTCATATGGTAGTTTCAATCTACACACTAGCGCCATCTATGAAGATTGGATTCTAAGCATTAAGCAAAAGATCTTTTTAACGCAATGTGAAAGGCTACCGCCATTATCGTATTGCTAGATAACGCCTGGAGATGTCACTCCAATTTATATGCTATAACTTGGACCAGTTTTTTTGTTTTTACAACATTTTGAATGTATGCAAATACTTGTAGACGAATACTGGATATTATCCATTGCGGGTTATCAATTCAAGTTTTCTTCAAGGTACAAAGATACTTTCGTAATAAATATCACAATATTTATAATAAATATCATCAATATTTATTTGAATTTAATTAAATGTATTTAACGTATTATTTTAAGACATGATAAATAAATAAAACCTTAATTATAAAATAAAACGATATTTTTTAATAACCACTTAAGGATAAATTGTATCTCAATAGAGACGAAGATGTAAATTGTTTTCTGGGAACAGAATATGGTGGTCGAGGCGCTTACAGGACTTATGACCTGTCATTGGTTGGGTTAAGCGATCGCTTTATGTTAAAAACATTCCCCATTTTTCCCTTCTTACGGACACCACGTCTGACAAATTTTTGGAAGATGTATAAGTATATATGCTAAAATGTTGCAGAAAACATTACATTTTTTAGTTCAATCTACAATAGCGCCATCCATTAAGATTGGGTGTAAGCTCTATGTTATTTTGACAAATTACACATACTCGTATATATTTATTTTTTAATCCTTGTTATTGTAGACGTAACTAGTTAAAATGTGTAAATCTAAGTTCTAATTCGGTGATCTCTCGATTCAAATTAGCAATTTCCGAAGTGTCACTGGGATTATGCTAACTCCCAGTTGGGGCGTGCCTCTCGGGAAATATTAGTACAGGTTCGTCAATGTTATGGTACATAAAGTTGATGCTTTGGAACTAGTGTCCAATTCATAACTTTCCTATTAATAATATTTTCTTATTCAAATGAATAATATTTTCTTATTTAATGTGTACCGCTAACTAAAACTTTTGTAGAAATTATAAATTATATCGAGAACCGGGTGGTGATCTAAAACATAGTTTCTTAACCATTTTACATCCGTGGACCACCAAAAAATCAATAAAATATTTTCAGGACCGCTAACATTTTAAATCATCATCATCATCAGCCGCCTGTCATCCATTGCTGAATGTAGGCCTCTCCCAAAGCACGCCACCGCCCCCTATCCATTGCCGCTCCCATCCATCTATGTCCAGCAATCCTCTTCAGATCGTCGGTCCATCGGGCAGGGGGACGTCCAACTCTGCGGAATCCTGTACGCGGTCTTCACTCCAGAACCCGTCACCCCCATCGGCCCTCGGTTCTCCGACAGACATGGCCAGCCCATCGCCACTTCAGCCCGCCCATCCTCAGAGCCACCTCAGTCACCTTGGTTTGTTGTCGAATAAATTCCTTCTTCGTTTCTAAATCTATCCCTCAAGGTTATTTCAATCATGGCTCTTTCCATGGCGCGTTGGGCTACCTTGAATCTGTAGACTAGAACTTTTGTCAGTGTCCACGTCTCGGCTCCGTACGTCATGACTGGCAAGACGCACTGGTTGAAGACTTTAGTCTTGAGGCATTGTGATAATTTAGAGGTGAGAACATGACGTAATTTTCCAAAGGCCGCCCAGCCCAACTGAATTCTTCAGGCGGCTTCTTTCTCGAAATGTTAAATAAAATAAACTAACTAACTAACTATCCACCACGCCGTCTCCCTGGGGCCGAAGGGTTGGGCAGAAATGATGAACCGCCATACTATTCTTTCCTGACATACTTCTCTTCATCCCCCAACATTCATGCATCGCGTCATGCACGCACGTCGATTTGTCCGACTCCTCGCGTGGCCGATATTCAAAATTTGAATTATTTTATCGTGACACTATTTTTGTAGCCTTCATCTATTTGTAGTCAGATTTCAAGGCTTCTTTAATTATTTTTACCATGTGTCCAAACCATCTTAATGACTCTTTTACAATTCTGTTCATAATACTTTCATTCAGTCATTTTCATAATAACATTATATTTTCGAAAATTATTAAATTTTAGTATCAGAAATGAAGACGCTCAGAAATATATCTGGCAAGACACTGCAAGAGAGGATAAGGAATACACGGATCAGGGAGATATGCGAGGTCGAGGATGTCGTTAGGTGGGGAAGGCAAAGGAGAAGATACTGGTATGCACACGTGAGGAAAATGGATCTATCCAGACTCCCCTTCATTGTGTTGCACGGCCAGCTCCAAGGTAGACGACCCCCGGGCAGACCACCAAAGAGATGGATCGACAGCTATATCAACTTAAAAACAAATTGTATACTGTAATTGGGTTCAAGTGACCTGTTGTATACATAAAAAAAATAATAATAAAAATAAAAAATTTAAAAACATGTAACCGTTTTTTTACATTTTATGAAGAAACGGCTACAATCGGTAAAATCAACGAGCGTACATGTTTCGATGAATGTAGAAGAAGCTCGAGAGGTATGTCAGGACAAAGGAGTATGGCGGTCTATGCTCTCTAGGAATCGGCGTGATGGTTAGTAAGTTAGTTTTTATTAGCAACAAAGTATGAGAACTTCTTCTTCTTCTTCAGCCTTCTTCCCTTTACTGCTGGATATAGGCTTCTCTCATTTTCCTCCACTTGTCCCTGTCTTGTCCTTCCCGCATTCAGGTCGTTCAGCTATTCAGGCAATATCGTCAGTCCATCTTTTAGGTGGCCTCCCGACATCCTTTTCCTTTCTGATGTATGTGAATAGTGTTATAAAGTGTTGTGGAAATACAATATTTTTTAAAGTTAATTAAACCACCCCTATTTAGAACTTTGCAAAACAAGGTTATGTTTCCCAGAATACCCCAATATCGTTCATTTTGAGAACTTTCACATCCTCCAAGGACTCACAAGTGGCGACCACAACTTATCCTTGGCTTATAAATAATACGCAGAATGGTAAGTAATCAAGTAGCACCCCTATATTTTCTTTTTAGGGTACTTTTTCAAAATATGAGTAAACGATATCAAATAAGTAATATAATAAATTCTATCGTCTGTACTTATCCGCGACTCAGCGTATTTCTAAAATAAGTCTCAGAAAATGTCCGAGAGCACGTGTAAATCTTTTTGCCTATAATATATATAGAGATTGGGTAAAAATATCCTTAAAGAATAAAAGCATCACATTTCTTTTAAATTGTATCATACCCTACATATTTTTTTACGAATAATATATCCCTTACTATATATGTTGCATCTTCTTCTTTCAGTATCATATCAGTTCTTCCTGAAGTTGACTATCAACAGTCAGCTTACATCTAGAAGGTTGATGACGAAGGTGAAGGTCCTAAGATCACTACTGGAAAAACTCTCCGAGATCGTGTCCGCAACGTAAACATAAGAAAGACTTGCGAAATATAGGATATCTTTCAGTGGAGTAGATCCAGAAGAAGATACTGGAGGGACCATGTAGCCCAAATGGATGGTGATAGACTAACATATACAGCCGCTTATGAAATCCCCTCCGGACACCGCCCACCTGGAAGACCGCATAAGAGATGGAAAGACAGCTGTATCTCATCATCCAACGAGACATGATTTCTGTGTCACAGATCGTCAGATCCATTAAAAGAAGAAGAAGAAGAAGATGGTATAATAATTAGGTAGATTTTCCTATTTGGTAACAATTTGTTTTTGGCATCTTGGGAAAATCCATGTCTTTTTGGCCGGAGGTTTCGGAGATCGTTACAATTTCCATATTAAGGTTGGTTATGATACGAGTATGATTTAAAATTATTGTATTTAAATATTATTGTCTGTTTCTATGGAAAAATTATTAGCCTTTTTTGTTTTTCTAAAAATGGGGTGAAACTAACTAAATAGTGTGATCAGAAGATGGCAGCAAGCTGCCGAAACCGGTCGAACATAAACACAAGTGTAAAGAAGTTTTGAATCATTTTTTTTTTGTTTTCATTATTTAAAATAAGCTTCTACCAAGAAATTTCAATTAAAAACAATAATTACAAATGTTATATATGTTTTCTAAGGTATTTATAATTTTTAGAAATGATATGTTTCGCCCTGCTAGTGAATCTTCATGTGGTTATAATGTCAAAACCGGACTTACGTTTAACTTATTATTAATGAATTTATATGAACTAATACGTCCACAAATGGCAGTGGGCAGATCATGTCGCCAGACAGGGAACAGGGCGATGGACGCCAAAAGTCCTTAAATGGAGACCATGGGATAGAGAAAAAGAAAAGTGGGCCGACCCCAAAAAAGATGGGCCGACGACATTATCCCTGTCGCGGGTAGAATGTGGCAAAGAAAAGCCCAAGATAGAGTGGAGTGGAAGAAAATGGAGGAGGCTTATATCCACCAGTGGAGAGATGAGATTTAGAAGAAAGAAAAAGAAAAACACGTCCATTTTCTAGATGTTTTGTTAAATGTCACTTCTATGAAATAAAATAAGACGTCTAGAAAATTGACATTTTCATCAATATTATGTTGTGTAACGTATAATATATTCTTGTATATAATAAATATAAAAAGAAACAAGATTATAATTGTTAATTAAGACCATATTATATATTTTAAATAATTCAAAAAAATTTAATTTTATGAACTTTCGTATTTTGTTCATCGTATTAAATATTCAAAACGAACATACGAATTTGTACAAAGTGATAACTGTGACAATATTATTAAATTCATATTTCGTGATTTCGCATCCCTAGTTATGAGAAATGTCTGCACGGAACCTGCGCTTATTAAACCACCCCCGCCATACATTATTATCCCCATGGTGCGAGAGAAGGAAATGGGGTAGGGGTGGGGATGAAGGCCCTGAAGCCTTGCCCCAAGTCTGGCTTGCTGTATCCGTGTTGCCGGTGTTAAACCTTCAAACAAACATTGCTCTATTTAGTAAGAACACACGGATTTATAACCTCGCAACATCGTAACAAGTTTTAGTTTTATTTTTAACACTATAAGCCATACATCGAAAAATATCCTAGCAAAACAAAACATATCCCTTCCATATATGAAATTAACGTTCTATAAGGCTATTTTTCATCAATATTAAAATGTAATAATACAAGTAATCCACTTTTTTTTTAAGGAACATAGAAGTTCCCGCCACATACCCGAGGCTGTTATAGGGCGCAGCGACGCCCTTTTATCAGCCTCGCTCGTACACTCCCTGGGCCTGTCCCCGGTCCATCCGGGACTTACATTTAAAGACGGCAACAGCAAGGGGATGCCAGACCACCTTTAATCTACTCCATCGTACTTCTATGCTCCGCTGTACTTTATTGAATAAATAAACATAATATATAATACATGAACATTTTAGGAACATTATATAAAATATAAAAAGAATGATACACCACAGGAATATACAGCGGGAAGAACAGGAGAGGCAGAGGAGACAAATGCGGGATGGGAAAAAAATGTGGAGTACAGTTTTTGGCATGTAGGACAAAGGACGAGGTTTAGGAAGCATTTCATAATCTATATATATAAAACAAAGTCAAAAATCGTGTTAGTTACACCATTTATAACTCGAGAACGGCTGGACCAATTTTGAAGATCTTATATTTGCTGGATTTGTCTCCGTTCCGGATAACAGAATAATTATTAAAACATTTGAAAAAATCACTTAAATGATTTAAAATTAATTATATTTGTCGTACGTTTGACTAAATTTGACTTAATAAACGACGTATAAAATCAAAATGGCGTTTTTTTTAGTTTCGGTATCGCCCGTAGGTGGTGTATTGTTGATGCCAGATGTCAATTTGTCAATACTCAATGTGAAAGATTTGAGTTGAGGTTATTTTTTAATCGTCGCCGGGATTTTTGGTTTTCTTTATTAATTTTAGATTAACAATGCCCAAAGTTATAAAAATCAGTATCAGAGAGACTATTCTAAAAGTTAAACCCCTTTTGTGAAGGAGAGCAGAGAATATTTGCGCCATTAATACCATTCGAAAAAGATGACAGATGAGTGTTCCGTGGAGATTAAATAACCGATTTATGATTAGTGAATAATAATAAAAATACGTATTGTATATTTTGTATTGATTTTATAGGTGTATCTATGTACATTCGGTCCAGAGAATTGTTACCATAGGAAATTCAGCCGCGAGTACTTAATAAACGAAATATTTGGCTAGATGAAGACGAGGAATTTCTTTTTTCAATTGATAGGACACTGAATCATCAAACTCTTCAGATGATGAATATGATGATGCTAATGATGAAAACGGAGTTCATTGATGGATCACACTTATTCAAAATTATGTTGTCTGCTATTTAATTGTTTTAACGTGTTTTGATGAATGTCGGAAAGTCAAAGGTGTTAGTTTTTGAAAGGGAAGAGCAAATGACAGTTTGTAATATAAGTGTAAATGAAGAGAACTTGGAACAGGTGAGGGAATTTGTGTATTTAGGTAGCATGTTCACAGCGGATGGCCGAACGGACAGTGATGTTGAAAAAAGGGTTGGTGCGGGTAACAAAGTGAATGGAGCTTAAAAAGTAGTTATTGGAAACAAGAATTTATCAATGAAAGCGAAAATGGCCGTTCACAATGGAGTTCTGGTCCCAACTCCTATGTATGGAAGCGAAGCATGGAACTGACAGAACAAAGATGAGAGCAGAATAAATGCGGTAGAGATGAGGTCCTAAGACGTATGTGTGGTAGAACGATGTATGACAGAATCTCAAATGCTGATATTAGGAAGGAATGTAGAGCGAAAGAAGGTATTATGAACAAAATTATGAATGGTTCGTTGCGTTGGTTCGGACATATGGAGCGCATGGGTGAAGAAAGAATGGTTAAAAAAGTATACGTTAACGATGTAAATGGAGTAAGGAGTCGAGGTAGACCGAGAAAAACATGGCATGTCCAAATTAATCAAATATTAAAGGTTGGTCATGTCAGAAGCCGGAAGAATCGACGTGCGTGTATGACTCGATGTATGAATGTGGAGGAAGCTAGAGAGGTGTGCCAGGATAGAGTAGTGTGGCGGTCCATTCTCTCTGCCTACCCCTGCGGAGAAACGGCGTGATGGTTTGTTGTTGTTGTTGTATTAAATTAATTTATTTATAATAATAAAATAATAAGAATGATAATAATCATAATAATAATTCAAACAGTAATTAGAAGGAACAATCATACATAATATAGAGTCAAAAACGATGAATCCTAATATATTAAAGACGATAAACATTATAAGGAAGCAGATTACATTAGTAAGAAAGGGACAAAAATGGAAGGTAGTATTAATATTTTTTTGGTAGATTGTATAAAGGAAAAGTTTTTAATGTACTACATATATACTAAGGGGGAATAAGCTGGAATTTGGTTATTTATAACATTCAATTCACGTGCCTTTGCTTTAAAAATTTCAAAATTTTCTAATTTATCAAATTTTTTTTAAATTGTTTGCTATATGCAAAAAAATGTGTTTTTGGAATTGAAATGATGGTCAAAATTCACACAATGATTCTGTTTTTGTATTAAATGTTGTGTTCATATAACCTTTTCAAAATGATCGACCCGTCTTTCCAATATACACGGCATCACAATCCTCACAATTAATCTGGTAGATTCCACTTTGGTTGAATATATTGTCGCGAAAAAATAAAAACACAATTGTGATACATAAAACAAAGTTTTTAATTAACAATTTATAATTCATTTTAAGTATTAATGCAGGCTTCCACGTGAATTATATTCCATTGTAATTAATATTTTTAATTTTGACATTTGCACATTTCATGAACTTAATTCATTTTAAGTATTAATTGTAATTCAATAAAAAGGTGAATTAAATTTAGCTAATAAGTTAACACAACATTTATTGATTCTGAGGCGGTACGAAGTTCGTCGGGTCAGCTAGTATTAAATAAATAAATAAAACCACTACACAAATTGTCATAATGGCCAAGAGGGAGAGGAACGATGCCCGTCACAGAGTGTAATACACTTGTCAAAATTTGTATATGAACCACTTTATTCGTTATTAACACCAACCGGATTCGCTCCCACCGGAGCTCACGAAGCTACGGCGGGAGCGAAACCGGTTGTTAATAATAAAGAGGTTCATATACAAATTTTGACTAGCGCATTTCCACGGTGATTTCTTGGAAAGTGTTATTAGAGTTGTTTCCCTTGCTCGCCTGCTATCATCCTCTACGTCTTCATATCGGAGATGTCGAGATGAGATCTCAAACATCTCAAACACCGTGTCATGCACACGCGTCGATTTTTTTGACTTATCACGCGACCAATATTTAATATTTTACAGATTTGTTCGTGACCGTTTTCCTCAGTCTTCCTATTATTCTTATTCCATTAACTTTGTTTGTCCCCGACAATTATCTGCGACAAAGGCAACATAGATTATTTCACCTGCCACTGTGTAGAACCAATCTACCTAAGGTAATGCCCGTGGGCAGGGCAATAATACTATTAAACCGCATCTCTTCGGATGTGGACATTTTTCACGATAGTGAGGCTACTCTCAGAAAGCATCTATCTCTTATGTATTAAATTGCTTCTCTACTTATTGTACAAAAATGTTAATCTTTACTGATGTTAAACTGAAAAATGTTAAACTGTTCTCGAATATTTTTTTTTTTTAATTGTCTTCTGTTTTTCTTTTTTCTGACTTACTCTCATTTGTTTTCTTGTTATATTATTTGTAAATATGTTTTTTTAAATTGTTAATTTTATTTTTGTGATTATAAACGTTTTGGATGTGTTATTCTGTAATGTTTATAATTGTTTGAATAAATTGAAAACATCTTTAACAAGACTTTATTTATATACTGTTAAATTAAAAAACTTTGTTTTATGTATCACAATTGTATTTTATTTTACGCAACAGCTATTTCGTCAACCTATATTTTTTCTCACCTTTATGTGTATTTGTTCCTATGTCACTTTGAATAATTTCTTTGGTACAATTTTGAAGTTCTTGCTGAAGTTGAGTTAGGTATAAGTTGAAAATTTTACATTTGATATATTATTGTAACACCTGATGATGTCAACATAGGTTGACGAAACAGCTGTCGCGTAAAATAAAATAACATTGTGATAGATAAAACAAAGTTTTTTTCATTTAACAGTTAATAATGTTAAAGTATCATAGTGTTTCGGCCAAAGCAATGGACTTTTTGAAACTTTATTTCTTCATTATTTCTTTTTCATGTGTCCAAACCATATGAATGATAATTTCATTAATGTGTACTAGTAACAAAAAATAATTATCTTTAAATAAGTTACTAGTAAATTCAAAATTAAGTATTTCGTACGGTGTTTTGCCAATTCACAAAACACGGTCTCTCTGAGATTTTGTTTTGTCTTATTGTTTTATTAAATTTGTTTCTCGGCACTAAGAAAGATAACCTGAATAAGGGATGCTGTAATTCGTCCCACTTTTAATTCAATCTACCCCCCGCGTGTTAAATTTGCGAAAAACGAACGCATTTTGCTGCAAATTATGCTTTCTGCTCTTTTTTTAATAACAACTTACAAAGGTGAGAAAAGTTTCTCGGAACTGCGTCGTATTTCACCCCACACTTTCACTACATTCTATTATATTCTCTTTCTTTTGCGGTGTACGTATAAACAAAATCTTATTAAATATTTACTCTAGATTTTTACTTAAGTAGAGCAAACACGTATCTAATATTTTGTAATTATTATCAATTTAACATACAATAATTATAGTACAAATATTCTAATACGGTTGTAATAAATCCATTTATCAATAGTCTTCACACTAAAATATTTAAAACTAATGATCACTTCCGCAATCTAGATTAAATTTTAATTTTATAAGAAAATCCATTGTTTTGGTGGTTAGATATTTCAACATTATTAACTGTTTGAATAAAATTTATTTAATGCTAAGCCACACTGTGGAATTCCATAGTATAACAATATACTTAGAAATTTGAAAATAACTTTGTTTAATCCACTAATTATTAAAAAAATATTTAAAAACACGACATGTTTCGGAGGATAATATAATTATATTTTTACACCTAAAGATGGAGGTATCTGGAAATTTCATGAAATTTTATTAGATAATCCATTGTTTTGGCAGAAACACTTTGATATTTCAACATTATTAACTGTTTCAATAAAATTTATTTAACGCTAAGGCACACTGTGGAATTCCATAGTAATATACTTAGGAAATTAAAAAGGACTTTATTTAATACACTTATAATTTTTTTTAAATTTAAAATACAACATGTTTCGGAGGATACCTCCATCTTCAGGTGTAAAAATATAATTATATTTTACACCTGAAGGTGGAGGTATTCTCCGAAACATGTCGTGTTTTTTAATATTTTTCTAAATAATTAGTGGATTAAACAAAGCTATTTTCAATTGTTTAAATAAAACTCTGTTATAAATACAACAAAAAATGGAGAAATACATCAGAAGAAGGGTTGGTGCTGGGAATAAAATAAATGGCGCACTCAAAGTCATTACTGCAAATAGAAATATATCCACAGAAGCAAAAATGGTAGTACACAATCGAGTTCTAGTGCCAACCCTCATGTATGGAAGTAAAGCTTGGAGCTGGCAAAGAAGGATGAAAGCAGGATAAACGCCGTAGAAATGAGAAGAAGAATGTGCGGGAAAACGTTGTATGATAAAATACCGAACGATGAAATAAGAAAGAAATGTAAGGCAGGTGACTGCATCATGAATAAAATTAAAAAAGGATCCCTGAGATGGTTTGGACATATGTAACGAATGGATGAGAATGGACATATGGAATAGTAGAATGGTTAAAAAGTTGTACACAAGCAACGTGAGTGGGAAAAGAAACCGAGGACGACCGAGGAAAACATGGCATGACCAAATTAATCAATTACTGAAAGGCGGCCACATTCGAAGTAGGAATAATCGACGTGCGTGCATGGTACGATGTATGAATATAGAGGAATCCCGAGAGGTATGCCAGGATAGGCCATTGTGGCGATCCATCCTCTCTGCCTACCCCTCTAGAGAAATGTCAGGTCTTACAATCAACCTTAGTTGCTAACATCAGTTAGCGAAACAGCTGTCGTGACAAAATATAATCAGTTGTGATATTTATAATATAAGATAGTTTTATTTAAACAGTTTATTTCATTTTATGGAGAAAATGTGTTTTCGCCTGGCAAACATAAAGTGCTTATGATTTTACACTAGTGAAGTGATTTTTTTTTTAAACCCAATTGGGTTACATGGATACATTTTTAGATCTTACTATTAATTATGTAATGTTTCAGATATATTTTATATTGAGTTGTAGTGAGACTCCTTGTGTCTTTTGGTAGTTCATTGTAATGTTTCAGTCCATTGTTCAATATCCTGGATTGTCCTGTCTTAGTTCGTGCATTCGGTTAATGATATCTGTCACAGTCCCTGGTCCAGTGTCTGTGTATGTCTGAATTTTTAGTTAATTTGTAGCTGCTGTCTGTTGTCTCTTCCATGGTCATTTTGCGTACAATTTTCAAGGTCTCAAATTTGGTCAGGTCTGATATGTCCATTTGTTTTGTTTGTCCGTAAACTTGCATGGTTGGGGTAGGATAGTTAATGTTGTGTGCTAATTTTATTATTTTATTTTGTTGTCTTTGTAGTCTGGAGATGTCCTTTTGGTTTCCTGTCCCCCAGAAGGGAATCATATATGTCATTCATTGTATACACGAATAGTTTCACCAGTGCTGTCAACATTGACAGAAAGTTTGATATTTCAATTAGCTATGTAAACTCTATGGGGTTCAAAAGGGTAGTAGGGCTACGATGGGGGATGTTTCGCTGAAAAGTATGCCTCTATAAAATGTCGTAAGGCGCCATGTTGCATTTACAACAGCAACACTATTATCAAGTCCAACTCTCTAGCGTCCACGAGAGGTCTTTTAAAGACCCTGCAAACCCCGGGCAATGGCGAGCTTACAGCGCCATAAAACTGGATACACCCAGCTAAGGGAAGGTAACCCCGACAGAAAATCCTCCAGAGAAGGCAAGGGGATACCACTCTGGATGTTTTTCCCCAGGTCATCACTACTACACAAGGGTGATAGTCAACGTTAGGGAGACCTGACAGGAGAAAGAAGAAGAATGTAAACTCCACAATCCTGCGTTATCTTTTTTATGAATTATAATTTATTAATTATATTCCGCTATATTCCCCTTATATATGTACCAATGTATGAAAATCTATGAGTACCCCAGCTGGCGCTTCCTCTTAACACTTATCTTCACAAGAAATTCTCAAACTTTTTTGAAGCTTATAACCATATACTGGTTTATCACCCTGTCTATCTTCATAGACAGTCAGGGAAAATATATGATCGTCTTTTTTTTGGAATGGAAAACCAACGCCGTTGATGTTTCACTTTAATTTATTTAATATCTTTATAAAACAAAAAATATTAACAACACGTGTTTTGGAGGTGACCTCCATCCTCAGGTTTAAAGATATAACTGATCTGTTATATATTGTATTTACACCTGAGGTTGGAGGTCACCTCCGAAGCATGTTGTGGATAATATTTTTATGTTATAAAGATATAACATGAATTAAAGTAGAATATAAACAAGGTTATTTTTCAATTCCAGGGTTATTACAATGAAATTCCATTGTGTGTTAACGCCTTCTACTTCTTCTTTCTCAGCCTATTCCTGTCCACTCCTTAACAAAAGCCTCCTCTATTTGCTTCCATGTCACTCTGTCTTGTGCAGACTACATCCAGGTTATTCCGACATGTCTATTCAGATCATCCTTCCACCGTAGTTGCGGTCGCCTTGCACTTCTCTTTGTCGTCCACGGTCTCCAAGTCAACAGTATTTTTGTCCATTTTTCGTCTAAGCTTCTGGCTATATGACCTGCCCATTGCCATTTTAGATTTGCCACACGGTGGATGATGTCAATGATTTTTGTTTTTCTCTCACCGTATCCTTTCTGACTCTGTCTCTTAGGCTTATTCCTAAAATGACTCTTTGTGTCACTCATAGTTTCTTGACAACTCCTAGTTTAACGCCTTAACCTTCAATAAAGTGATTTTAAATATCATAGACTTTTTGTGCCAAATATTTCTCTCTTCGTTCACATCGTTGGAGAAATATTTTTCATCTTTGATTATTGCACGTGTCTAAAGCATCCTATAATAGTCAATATTTTATTACTTTACTAAAGGGTAAGGCGTAAAACAAGGAAACTCCAGTAAGTCTGAAGAGAAAAGTTTATGATTCATGCATACTGCCGGTGATGACGTATGGGATGGAAATTGTGACCCTCACCAAGAGAAATGTAGAAAGATTGAGAGTCACGCAGCGTTCCATGGAAAGACATAGGCTCGGCGTCAGTCTCCGAGATAGAATCAGAAATGAGGAGATTAGACGCCGGACAAAGATAACGGACATCATGGAACGACTAGCGAGACTGAAGTGGCAGTGGGCGGTTCATGTGGCGAGACAGAGTGAGGATAGATGGACCCAGAAAATAATAAGGTGGAGACCATGGGAGAATAGGAGAAACGTGGGCCGACGACATTGCTACCGTGGGGGGGGGAAATGTGGCTGCGACTGTCAGGAGATAGAGACGAGTGGAAGGGAAGGGAGGAGGCCTATGTCCAGCAGTGGACCGATAAGGGCTGACGAAGAAGAAGAAGGCGTAAACAATATTGAAATACATTGTTATTTTGGAATGAGAATTATAAGCACTGTATTATTATGAAATATTTTCACAAAATAAAAATACTATACACTAAATGTTTGGTCTCGGGTGTAAATATTACTGTTATATATAATATAATTGATAACAATTAACCAATATCTCCACAGGGTCACCTCCGAAACATGTAGTGGATAATATTTTTATTTTGTAAAAATATTGAATAGATATGATACAAAATTTTCAAAAAAGAACCCTTAGGATGCAGATTATCCATAAATGACGTAATGCTAGAACAGGTTGCGAAATTTATCAAACACCAACACAATCGTCTCGGAACTCGGACTCCTCAATAAACCTAGGCAAAAAATAATAATCAACTATTGGAGGAAACTGGAAAGACCTGGAGAATGAAGAGGGATGGTCAGAGACAGGACCCAGTGGAAGACTATTATGGAGGAAGCCAAATCCCACATTAGAATGTAGCGTCGAGTAGATAAAAAATAGGATATTATTGTAAAGCCGATATATGGACGTGAAGGCAAATAAATAAACAAGTAAACAATTACCGTTAATCTTTCTCTCCTGAGCCACTAATGGCTAGATTAGAATAGGTTACCGCTAGGAGCATTCGGGGTTTTTTGTTTTCTAAAGAGCAACAGTTTAAGGACCTGTGGTCGGGATAATCTAGAGGACTAATTATATAAGACCCAAGATATTCGAGAACTAATTGCTCGACGCTACTCTCCAACTATGGTTAAACTTAAACACCAAGTTCCAAATCCGCTCATACGCATTACGTTATAACGCTAAGGTAATACATAATACTTACTTCCTACAACTGTTTGTAGGGCAGAACAACCAACTTTCGTGCCTGTTTCCGGAGGGGAAAGCAGAGAGAATGGCCCCCCTCTTTCTTTTATGCAGACAAACATATGGAAATCATAAGGATTAATTGTATCTCAATAGAGACGAAGATGGTAATTGTTTTTTGGGAACAGAATATGGTGGCCGAGGCGCTTACAGGACTTGTGACCTGTCATTGGTTGGGTTGAGCGATGCTTACCCCACCGGAATTCACCGGAATTTGTGCTGTTTCTTGCCCTCTGAGGGTGCGCTGTTTTCCAGCTGGGAGAGGGAGGTTGCCCCTCTGTGACGGGTCTCGTTCCTCTCCCTGGTGGCCATAATAATAATTTGTGCAGTGGTTTTATTTATTTATTTAATATTATGAAATGCTTCCTAAACCTCGTCCTTTGTCCTACATGCCAAAAACTGTACTCTACGTTATTATTATTATTATTTTTCTTTCCCCCATCCCGCATTTGTCTCTTCTGCCTCTCCTGTTCTTCCCGCTGTATATTCCTGCGGTGTATAATTTATCTTTTATGAAATGTTCATGTATTATATATTATGCTTATTTATTTATTCAATAAAGTACAGCGGAGCATAGAAGTGAAATTGAGTAGATTAAATGTGGTCTGGCACCCCCTTTGTTGTTGCCGTATTTAAATGTAAGTCCCGGATGGACCGGGGACAGGCCCAGGGAGTGTACGAGCGAGGCTGATAAAAGGGCGCCGTTACGCCCTATAACAGCCTCGGGTATGTGGCGGGAACTTCTATGTTCCTTTATAAAAAAAAATATAATGAGACCACTCCCAGGTTCCTACCCCCACCACACGGGATGTACCGGCCTTTCAAAACTGCACTGTCTGTTTTGCCGCACCCAGTATAACATTTAATCATTCTTTGTCCTAGTTTCAGATTAAGATTATCATTGCAAAAGAGGGTTCTCATTTTATTAAATCCAATTCTACATTTTATTTCAATATCGCTTTAGTTACAATGCTGCAAAAGTAATTTAATTGGTCAACCATTTCGATATTCACACCGTTCAGTTCTGAAAAAGATTCAAAATAATCAAGTCCCCCAAATATCATCCATTTGGTTTTCGTCACATTGATTTTCAATTTCTGGCGCTCTAAAATCCACAATATGGAAAAAAAAAGACATGGCCATTAAGAGTCAGATGAGAATCTATAAAGCATGCGTAAGACTAATAATAACATATGGTGTCGAATCAAGGGCAGACACAGTAAGGACCAAACGAGTTTAGAGGACTTTCGAAATGAAGACACTGAGGACAATAGCAGACAAGACACTGAGAGATCGCGTGAGGAACACTAGAATAAGAGAGATATGTGAGGTTGAGCAGACAGCGAAAAGGGGATTGGTACGGTCATCAATCAATCTATCAATCAAATCAAATCAGTTTATTTACTCAAAAGACATTACAAACGGCATAAATTTTTAAGGCATCTATTGAGTACAGGTAAGACATTATACACATACAACATAATACCAGGAACGCATTAGTGATGGTTCGACATTAGGAAGGCAAGATACTTTCCAAAGTCAAAAGTATTTGTCCCCTGAACTTACTTTCACTAACATGAAGGACGTCGATCCCCGAGGAGACCGCGTTCAGCAGACTAATTGCTATTTCCACCGGTGTCACCAGAGGCAGATTGGTTCTGGCGGTCGGTAGGTAAAACAATCTGTGCTGTCGCTGTCGGAGATATCTATCGGAATGTTGTTATTGTTTATGTTCAAAGAATGGACACCGCCAGACTCCCCTATATTGCATCGCATAATCAGCCACATGGGACTCATCCTCGTGGAAGACCTCCTAAAAGATGGAAGGATAGCTGGGAATCTACTTCACAGGAGCAGCAACATTCTGGAGAACAGACTACATAGGTCTACAATAAGGAAGAAGAAGAAGAATATTTTCAATGCCAGATCCTCTCCTGGTTTATATATTATGTTTAGGAGTTCTGGGAGATCGGGTATACTATCAGCTAATATAACCATGTAATTTTATATATTGGATTATACATTTTTTATGACAATTTACAAGGCAACAATTACTTCATTATGTTTAAAACTTGATCAAACAAAATATGGGTTGACTGGAGTATGTTTGTTTACTTAATGATATTCATGTGCAAATGAATGAACGTATTCAGAGAGGTTTCTACCCCTTAAGTTCCCAACTAAACCATTTAACTTGGGCAATAAACACCAATTTATATTCGGTTAGCCCAAAATAGGGGCTCATCCCGAAAGGGACGAATCTGAGACAGTAAAATGATCTCAAATATAATATTTCTAATGTGACCCCTTCCAAATTGGGTAATCTTCAAACAAAAATATTTAGACAAACTGTTTTGATATAAATACATAATACTTTCTATGATTAGATAAAATATTTCATAATACAGTCTTCTTCTTCTTAGTGTTAACCTTGTGGCATGTTACTTAAGAGGAATTGGCCTCTGCGGGGTCGACTCCCAGCTGTCGATCCATCTCTTTGGTAGTATGCCCGGAGGTCGTTTACATTGGGGCTGGCCGTGCATGAGGGGGAGTCTGGTTTGATCCTTTCTCCTCACGTGTGCATACCAGTATCCCAATCCCCATCTAACGACATCCCTTCCCCACCCAACGACATCCTCGACCTCGCATATCTCCCTTATCCTCGAGTTTCTTGTTCTATCTCGTAGCGTCTTGCCGCGTTTTTTTGCGATTGTAGTGTCCGTCCTGCATTTGATCCCATATGTCATGATGGCTCGACACAACAACAACAACAAACCATCACGCCGTTTCGTAGGCAGAGAGAATAGACCGCCACACTACTCTATCCTGACATACCTCTCTAGCTTCCTTCACATTCATACAGCGAGTAATACACGCACGTCGATTCTTCCGGCTTCTAACAAGACCAACCTTAGAAATTTGATTAATTTGGTCATGTCATGTTTTCCTCGGTCTACCCCGACTCCGTCCTCCATTTAAATCGTTAACGTATACTTTTTTAACCATTCTTTCTTCACCCATGCGCTCCATATGTCCGAACCAACGCAGCGATCTTTTTATAATTTTGTTCATAATACCTTGTTTCGCTCTACATTCCTTTCTAATATCAGCATTTGTGATTCTGTCGTACATCGTTCTGCAACACATACGTCTTAGAGACCTCATCTCCACCGCATTTATTCTGATCTCATCCTTCTTCTGCCAGTTCCATGCTTCGTGCTGCTAATAAATTGTGATACGGATAAACTTAAGGCATATTTTTATGAATTTGTTTTTTCCACTTTTTAGGTTATTTTTCTCGACATGTTTCGAACACTTACACCTTCATCATTGGGAGAACGATATAAACTGAACGATATAAAGTTTAACTCATAAAAATTCGTAATTGTGATACGTATAATAACAGTGTTAAAAAAAATTTTAAATAATAGTTTTTTTTTAATGTATACAAATACTTGTAGAAAAATACTGAATTTTAACACATTGCACAAATAATCTTAATAGATGGCGCTAGTGTATATTGACCTAAAAATGTGAAGTTATTTAAAAATAGTAGCATATATACTTCTTTTTCTTTCCGTGTCCTGTCAGGTCTCCCCAACGTTGACTTTAGTAGGCCTCCCTGTCCTGGGCAGCTCGGAACAGCTCACCCACGGTCCTCAGCCCCGTCCACTCTCGGATATTCTTCAGCCAGGAAACCCGCCTTCTCCCAACACCTCGTAACTCAATCTTACCCTCCAAGATCAGATGTAATAGTGCGTACTTTTCGCCTCTCAGAACATGGCCCAAGTAGGACACCTTACGGACTTTGATGTTGGTCAGCAACTCTCTGTCAACTCTGGCTCTATGGAGAACGTTTGTGTTGCTGACCATGTCAGTCCAGGAGATGCGTAACATCCTTCGGTGTATCCCACAGCCAAAAATTTGTCAGACGTGATGGTCGTAAGAAGGGCGGAACGGGGAATGTTGTTAACATAAAGTGATTGCTTAACCCAACCAATGACAGGTCATAAGTCCTGTAAACGCCTCGACTACCATATTCTGCTTCCAAAAAAAAATTACATCTTCGTTTCTATTGAGATACAATTAATCCTTAAAAAATTGTAGATTTATTTTATCTTAAACATTTTGTTTAGCTACTTTGTTCTATACCGGCGATAAAGTAAAGTACTCGTATTTTCAGCGAATAAAAAAATGTGCGTTGTATATACTCATTAAACCGATAGACTTTTGGTAACTCCAAACACTTTGTCTGCTCACAATACATTTATGCACGACGGCGTATGGGAGGGAGTATGGAAGGATACAATTCGACAACATTTTTAAATTTGTTAACAGAACGGCTAAAGCTAAACTCATCAGTCTTTATAATGGCGCTATTTGTATCCGCGGCTCAGCGGGGCTGCGGGGGGAGGCTGAAAAAATTGCGGAATAAGCGAGAAAAGGTTGTCGACGGCTGCATCCATCAAAAGGATTGTGTCGCCTCTCCACGCTCACAACAAATTTGCTCCAGAACGATTCCTATCTCGTTTATTGTTGTTTGAACATTCAGGTAGCATGTTCACAGTGGATGGCTGAACGAAGTGTAAAGTTTGTCTTTTTCTTTTTTATATACTTTATACATACAACACTAACTTTTTTTTTTTAAATTAAATATCAGATATGTTTCGGACAAGCCGGTCCTTCCTCAGTGATATTATAAAGATATTTTAATATAATAATATCACTGAAGAAGGACCGGGTTGTCCGAAACATGTATATATATATATATATATATATGAGAGAGAGGCATATATAATATATATATATATATATATATAGCATACATATATATATATATATATATATATATGCATATATATGAGCAGAGTAGCATATATATATATATACATATAATATATATTTTTTTTAGTGTTGTATATACAAAGTACATAAAAAATAAAAAGACAAATAAAACATATCGCACGTTGAAAACAAAAGTGACACTATACAAAAATCTCAATTTTTCGAGGACCTGTTGGTGGACGTGCGCTGCTCATCATATGCAGATTTAAAAAGAGCCGCACAAGACAGGGAAGAATGGAAGAGAAGAATAGAGGAAATTGCTGCAAACCAATCCCAGGATTGAAACCAGAGAAGAAGAATCGGAATTCGTAAATTGCGAAAGATTTGACTTTTTCGTAAATCAGTTCAAGAGACTTGGGTAACCTTTTTTTATTTATTTAAGATCATTCATGAAAAATCGGTCACCCCCGATTTCTACTGCCCGGAAGTTGCCGGCGGCCTCCAACATTTTTTATTAGGATTCGTGAAAATCGGACGATGGATCTTTCGGGTCCAATTTCTACTAGCCGGAAGTCGCTGATGAGCTAAAAAAAGGTCACCAGCGTCTCTTGAGCTGATTGACGCCCACGTCCAGACCGAATTTGAGCTTTTGGTGTGCCGCGGAATTCTACGAAGATCTTATGTGTGTCGTAGGTGAGAAAAGATTGCGAAGCACTGAGGTAGATGATGAAGTTTACAGTTCGAGCCCCGTTACGAAGAAATAAATCTTATTTTATTTCGCGAGAATATTGTTTGTACCTCACTCAAACCTCTGGCGGTATAAAGAGATGGGTACGTTTAGCGCTGCTCACGGAAGAGACCGTGTGGAGGGTGTCTACGGATGTCACGTGATGATTGAACGTTTTAATTATGTATTATTATTACCTTTAAAGAAGCCTCCGCACGTGGGTAATCTGACGTCAGCGAACATAAACCTGCTAAAAGCAGATCAATCGTGGCAGAACTGAGTTCGCTAGACAGGTATGATAAACCATTGTACGATCGAATGTAAATTTCAAATATTATATTATAAGAGAATATGGCACAGGGCGGATGAAAGCATTATTAACAAAATAAGGAATGAATCACGTTGATGGTTTCAACACCTGTAGAGAATAAATTAATAAAATTTAATTAACGAGCCTACAGAATCTACAAAACCTGCGTTAGACCTATAATGACATATAAAATTAAGACGAGGGCTGACATCTTAAATAATGGCGAAACATTTCATCCCTGTTAAATATTCAAAGATATTTTTCTAGAAGATTTATTATATTAAAAGAGAATGACATTTTTCGCCTGTCTAAAGCATTATAAGGTATATTGTTTTAATTGTATCTCAATAGGGACGAAAATGCAAACTGGAAATTGAATATGGTTGATCAAGGTGTTTACAGGACTTATGATCTGTCATTGGTTGAGTTAAGCGCACGCTCTATGTAATTACAACATTCTCCATTCCACCTTTTTCTTAATGACCATGTAAGACAAATTTTTGGAAGTTGTATATATATTACAAATCTATGCCTAACTTCACATGTCAGTTTCAATATGCCATCTATGAAGATTTTGATTACAATTAAAATTCCAAATTAATAACCCACCTTGGGTGAAATCCAGGATTCGTTTACAAGTATAAGTATACATTCACTAAAAATTGGTATATTGTTAGTTAAGTGAATATGTACAAGTGTATGAAAGAACTTCAAGGTATAAATCCTGGTGCTAAGATGAGTGATCTGTTTGTAAATTGTCTGCTTTACGCGGACGATGCCGTTCTAGTTGCGAATAGTGCGGACGAATTACAAGTCTTGGTGTCGAGAATTTATGAGGTATGAGGTCGGAAAGTCAAAGGTGTTAGTTTTTGAAAGGGAAGAGGAAATGACAGTTTATAATATAAGTGTGAATAAGAGAACTTGGAACAGGTGAGGGAATTTGTGTATTTAGGTAGCATATTCACAACGGATGGCCGAACGGACAGTGATGTTGAAAGAAGGGTTGGTGCGGGTAACCAAGTGAATGGAGCTTTAAAAATAGTTATCGGAAACAAGAATTTACCAATGAAAGCGAAAATGGCCGTTCACAATGGAGTTCTAGTCCCAACTCTTATGTATGGAAGCGAAGCATGGAATTGGCAAAAGAAAGATGAAAACAAAATAACTGCAGTAGGAACAAGATATCTTAGACGAATCTGTGGATACTCTGAGTATGACAGAGTATCGAATGAAAATATAAGAAGTGAATGTGGTGCGAATGGTGTTATGAACAAAATAAGGAAAAGGTCGCTGCGTTGGTTCGGACATATGGAGCGCATGGGTGAAGAAAGAATGGTTAAAAAAGTATACGAGTTCGTTACCGATGTATATATATGGAATACAGAGTCAAGGTAGACCGAGGAAAACATGGCATAACCAAATTAATCAAATTTTAAAGGTTGGTCACGTCAGAAGCCGGAAGAATCGATGTGCTGTATGAATGTAGAGGAAGCTAGAGACAAATGTCAGGATAGAGTAGTATTCTCTCTGCCAACCTCTGCGGATGGCGAACGGCGTGATGATTTGTTATTATTGTTGTTGTTGTGGGTTAAAACTATGGGGAGGAAATTACTTAATGAACACACATCAACTCATTTCTTAAACAATGTATTTTATTGATTTTTAAATAAATTTAAAACATTCAGTGGAGACAAAGCAGTAGAAAAATATTTGAAAACTAAAATAAACTAAAATTATGATATTATAAATGTAATATTAAACTCGCGTAAGTTATCATTGGTTCTTCTTTCTCTACATAAGTCACATTATTTGAATTTCAAGAAAGGGACGAGCAGAGGATACATAATCTTAAGAAGGGCTGGGAATATTGTGTGAGACTTTGGACATTTTCAGGGCGCGCACCAATACTTGTAAGTACTTATTTTCAACAATCGATCATTCAAAATGTAAAATAAATATTGTTGCATTTTTAAATATATTTGTGTACTGGTAACACTGAAAGATGGCCGCCTTGCATGACTCAGCTACGTTTGCCGAGACAGAAAATCTAGATTACTAATACAAAGGCTAGTGGGATCCATGCTAGTGACATTTGAAGAACTAAGACATTACTTCATGGACGGTGAATTAACTGATCTAGAGGAATGGACAGGCTAGAAGCAGAAGGCGTTGAAACTTAGAAGGCAGAATATCATCAGCGAGCCCGTTCTATGTGAGTAACTTAAATATATCAATTTAAATACCTTTTTCATTTCTTCTATATACGCCTTCATGACTTTTTACGATGCTTTATTTCACTTTTCCTTTTTTATATACTTTTTATATACAACACTTATATTAAAAAAATTTAATTACATAGACATGTTTCGGACAACCAGTCCTTCTTCAGTGATACATATTATAAAGATATACATTTTAAAAATATTATAAAATTATTTACATGATCCGACAGATGTTATAAAGATTTATTTTGAAACGTTTATGCTTTTGTTATAACAAATATTATGATTCAATTTCAAATAATAACTTAAAGTAACTGGGTTATTTGTGCTTATTTATACTTATTAATTTAAAGTTCTTATTGTGGATCAGGTAATTACTAACAACAAAGGTAATAAATCAATGATTGGACTTGATGTTAAATTCATTTGATTATTTATAATATTTTCTTTCTTTTTAATTGCTTTTTTAATTTCTAAAATTTCGAGATTGCTCAAAGTTATATTTATATTATTAACATGCAAAATTTCAACGCCAATATCTTTATTAAATTAATGATATTTTTCTATGAGGTGGTTAGCAAATTCAGAGAAAATATTATTAGAGTGACATCTTATGTGCTCTTTTATTCTTAATTTAAAATTACGCCTTGTTTTACCAATATAAAAAGATGAACAATCATTACATTTCAGTTTATAAATCCATTTTTGAGACAATTTATCTTCCTAGTCTTTATTATTTTTTTATTAATTTATCTAAATTATTGTATGTATACAACGCGGGTCTAATGTCACGTGGGATTTTTTAATTTGCAATTCCCGAATGCGTGACTCCAGATTCAAGTGAAACGGGCTTGCTATTTCAACCATTGCTCTCGTGTTGTCGGCTTTATGTGTATCCTAAATGTATTACTAAAAGTTTTATTTATAATATAAAATTATCAAACAAACAAACCATCACGCCGTTTCCCCGCAAGGGTGGGCAGAGAGAATGGACCGCCACACTACTCTATTCTGACAAACCTCTCTAGCTCCCTCCACATTCATACAACTAGTCATACACGCACGTCGATTCCTCCGATTTCTAACATGACCAACCTTTAAAATTATCGAAACAACTAAAAAGTACTGTGGAGGAGAAATATTCAGAAGAAAAGCTGGTATCATCTGGCGCAATAAGAAGATTGCTGAAAGCATAGAAAACTGTTGAATCATACATTAAAAAGCATCATTCTTATAAGGCAGTGGGAATGCAAGCTTTAAATTATAATTATTATTATAATTATTATTATTATTATTATTATTATTGTTATTATCAAATCGATGTCAAGATATAGCTTTTATATTGATTCGTGTGACATGTGATAGGTAGCTAATCTATCCCCATTTTATTATCACGTGAATTGTACTCCAGACCAAAGACAGAATGACAATCACACTGCCATCACCGGGAATCGAACCCGGCCCCTTCGGTCTGGCAGTCAAAGCACTAACCACTAGGCCACGAAGGTCGTCATGTAAATTTATTTAATGATAATGCTACTCGTATATTACATTTTCACCAAATTTATAAGGATCTGAAAAGAACAATACATTAGACATATTTCTATTACAGTAAAAAAGCATTAGGTTTCATAAAATTTAATTTAATTATTTAATACGGATGACATATTTCGCCATGCTAAGGCCATTATTGAATGTGCTTGAAAACCGACGTTTTCATTTGTATTATTTATTTAATATGGAGTTTTACTTGTTCAAGTAACAAACAATTTACATCTTCGTCTCTATTGAGATACAATTAATCCTTATAAAATAAAAATAATTTATCCGTAATGAGTGAAATCCAGTATTTGTCTACAAGAATTTGTATACATTTAAAATGTTGAATAAATACGTATTTTTTTAAGAATTAGAACACTGTGTTTTCCACTTTTGAGTTTATTTTTCTCACCTTCATCAGTTTATATCGTTCTCCTGGTGATGAAGGTGTAAGCCTTCGAAACATGTCGTGAAAAATAATCTCAAAATAGGAAAAAACAGTGTTTTTATTCATAAATGGAATTCCACAGTGTTAACGCCTTAAGTTTATCTAAATATAATAAACACGTATAATTTTCTTCCCTATTTAAAATTACTTTATATTGCAGATTCTTTTCTTTAACTAAACTTTTTCAAACTATTTGATTTTGTATCATATTTTTTTCATGAATATCGTATTATATTATACATATATTTTAATCCGAAAAAACTACTTTTTTTTTAAGGAACATAGAAGTTCCCGCCACATACCCGAGGCTGTTATAGGGCGTAGTGGCGCCCTTTTATCAGCCTCGCTCGTACACTCCCTGGGCCTGTCCCCGGTCCATCCGGGACTTACATTTAAATACGGCAACGACAAGGGGGTGCCAGACCACATTTAATCTACTCAATCTCACTTCTATGCTCCGCTGTACTTTATTGAATAAATAAATAATCATAATATATAATACATTAATATTTTAGGAACATTATATAAAAGATAAAATATACACCCCAGGAATATACAGCGGGAAGAACAGGAGAGGCAGAGGAGACAAATGCGGGATGGGAAAAATAATAATAATAATAATAACGTAGAGTACAGTTTTTGGCATGTAGGACAAAGGACGAGGTTTAGGAAGCATTTCATAATATTAAATAAATAAATGAAACCACTGCATAAATTATTATTATGGCCAACAGGGAGAGGAACGAGACCCGTCACAGAGGAGCGACCTCCCTTTCCCAGCTGAAAACAGCGCACCCTCAGAGGGCAAGAAACAGCACAAATTTGAAAAAACTACTTACAGGTGTTCATGTAAGATTCTGGAACGAATTTCGCTTTCTCTAGATTTGTATTGGTCTTTAATAATTCCAAGAAGAGCAGTTGATCCGTAACCCTGAAAGTTTGTTGAGCAAAAATGGTCAAAATTTCAAATAACATTCGAGAATAAGGTTAATATTTGAAATATTCCATTCAACTTACATTCTGTGAGCTCGCGAATAAATATATCCTTCCTTGCCGCACGGCCTTAGAAATGGGAAATAGAGTTTGGCAAAATAAGAAAACATTGTATTGACAAGTCTGCACATTTTTTCTTTGGATTAGTTTATTTTTATCCTTGGGTATACCCTCCATGTGAATAGTTCAATAGAATAATTTAATAAATTGATATTTTTAAGCTCATATAAATGACTCGAATCGCAAGAGAGAAATTATTATAAATAAAGGAATTGTGATATTAGGGTATTAAGGGTATTAGGGTATTAAGGTGACAGCTGTGAAGCACATATCTAACTCCGGAGTGATTGTGCAAACTGAAACCACGGAAGAGTCCGAAAAGCTTATGGTTACAAGTAGCAAGATAACGGGTCTGGAAACAAGACTTCCGAAGAAACGATCTCCACGAATAATTTTTCTCAACGTTCCGCGAGAGAAATCAAACGATGAATTCTCTCGCGACGTTTATAATTCGCTGCCCGCACTGAGCCTTTCCACCATGACGGAAGACGACTACGTGAAGTCAGCAGTGTTCAGTCATCTGGCTGGTCCACGAGAAGGACGAACATGCCACCGTGTATACAGCGTACCCCCAGCAGTCCGCCATGTCCTGATACGAGCAGAGCGCTGCTATTCTGACTGGACCGTTTGCCGCATAAGGGATTTCCTTGGAATTACACGCTGCAACAAGTGCTGCGACTTCGGCCATCCTGAACGTTTTTGTAAGGAAAAGGAGCCCACCTGCTCACACTGCGCGCAGTCTGGACATTCGGTCAATACTTGCCCAAACAATTCAGGACCAAAGAAATGTGCTAGTTGCATTAAAAATAAAATCATTCCATCGCTAGTACATGAAACAGGAGACAGAAAAAATTGCCCCTCATACATGAAATACCTTAACTTGGCCCTTAATGCTACTAACTATGGATGATAAGAGTGATGCAATAACATTATCACACATGTATGAACAAAAACTTGCATCACTTGACAGCTATCAGCCAATTGAACCAAGTCTCCGTATAATGTACCTTAATGCTAGAAGCATAAAAAATAAACTTGATGAACTGGAAAACATTACTAAAAAATTCAAATTCTCAATCCACATTCTCGCAATTACAGAGACTTGGCTCAATGAAGGTGATGAAGAATATTATAACATACCAGGCTACAAATGTTGTTTCACATCTAGAAAATCAAAAAAAGGTGGTGGAGTGGGTGTATACATTAAGAACTCTTTAAATTTTACAATAATAAACAGCACGTGCATCAGTGATAAAGACTGCTTTCTAGGTATTAAGATCGAGTGTAATGGTATGAATCCATTTAAATTGTTTGTAATATATAGAACACCAAATAATGATGTTAACACCTTTCTTAACTCTCTTGAAAAAATTCTTAAAAGGTGCCGCAGTGAAACGTTAATTATAGGAGATATGAATATAGACATTTCAAAACAAAGCGACTCCCTAAAAAAATACGAATCTACGCTCAGTTCATACCATTTCAATATCTGTAACAAAAAATATACAACCCGTGACTCACCTAACAGTCGATCCTTAATAGACCATATTATTACTAATAATGTAGATATAGCTGGTCGAATATCAAATATCGACGAGGAATTAAGCGATCACAACTTACTTATCCTCGACGTTTTAAAAAATATTCAAAAACTTAAAAATAACAGAATCCTTTTACCAGCACTGAGTAAAAGAACAGACATAACTGGAATTAAAGCTGATCTAAGTTGTAATAAATTTACTCACGGAAGTGACATTAACAAAAACTATAATGATTTCCAGAACTACATAAAAAATATCATAGATAATAATACGCACGAATTCATACCAAGAAGAAAAGATAAAAATAAATTTGGTAATACACCGTGGTTCGATACTAAACTCAATGAATTAATCAAAATTAGACAATTCTGGGTACAAAAATGGAAAAACAACCCCAACGCCACAAATCTCCAACTAAAAAATAAATCTCGTAACACCGTCACTAACTACAGAAGAAGCCTCAAAAAAAAATATCTATCAAATATTTTTGAAGAAAGCCTACATGACTCTAGAAAAACTTGGATTAACATTAACTCTGTTCTTAAAAATAATGTAAATAATAAACGTGAAAAAATTGAATCTATAATATCTAACGATATTGAAATTAATGATAAAACACAAATTGCACATACCTTCAATACATACTTTACCTCAGTTGGACATAATCTTGCCTCTAAAATTCCGTCGAAAATAACAGATACAAATTCTATATCTAACTCTAAAAATAATCAGCAATCACTCTACATGTCCCGCACTAATAAAAAAGAAATAAAATACATAATATCAAAAATAAAGACAAAAGCCGCACCTGGTGTTGATAAACTATCAGCTCGGATACTAAAGACATGCAGTGATGAAGTAACTAATGACCTCGTCATATTAATTAATAATACTTTACTCTCTGGAATTTTTCCAGACCAATTAAAAATAGCTAAAGTTACTCCAATTCACAAAGCAGACTCAAAAAAAAATATACAAAACTACCGACCCATTTCTGTTCTCCCTGTCATCTCAAAAATATTCGAAAATGTTATGAAAATTAGACTAACAAAATACTTAGACAAAATAAACTTTCTTTCGACAACCCAATACGGATTCACGAAAAAATCCACGACAAAAAGTGCAACCTTCGATATAATAGCTTCACTACAACGACAAATAGACAATAAGGAATTCACATCTGCAATTTTTATTGACTTGCAAAAAGCTTTTGACACAGTTGACCATAAAATACTACTCGTAAAACTTGAATACATTGGAATAACCGACAAATACCTAAATCTTTTTAGAAGCTACTTAACCAATAGACAACAATTAGTCGACATAGACCAATACCAAAGCACAACTCAAACAATTACATGTGGTGTTCCACAAGGATCCGTTCTAGGTCCACTACTCTTTTTGATATATATAAATGACATAACCGATCTTAAGTTACATGGTACCATACAGCTTTATGCCGATGACACGGTTATCTTCTATCACAACAAAAGTTTACAACAACTGAAAACGGAAATGCAGAATGACCTGACTAAACTTACAGAGTGGCTTAGACTAAACAAACTAACAGTAAACGAAAAAAAAACTCATTTCTTAATTTTTAATAATAAGTCAAATTGTAATATTGAAATTAAAATGAATGGACATATTCTTCACAAGCAAAACTTTACGAAATACCTTGGTCTTATAATCGATGACAAATTATCCTGGAATCTACACATAGAAAAGATAATTTCAAAGATTTCACCCGTAATTGGAATTCTGTATAGATTCCAAGGAATATTAAATATAAATACATTATTGGCAATCTATTATGCATTTGTTCACTCTCACATATCGTATCTCTCGTGTATCTGGGGATTTGCTACAAAAGAATACATTAATCAATTACAGGTTTTACAAAATAGAGCAATCAGAAATTTACTTAAACTACCACTTGATACCCATACTAAAGATATATATAAAAGGACAAATATTTTACCAATAAATATACTTCCTTTATACGAAATAACCTGTACAATAAAACAAATCGTTGATAAATCCTACCATTATAATACAACCTTTAAACTTAATAATGATATTCATATCCACAACACAAGACAAGCAAAAAATATAAATATCCCTAAAGTTAACACCACTAAATACGGAATCAAATCCTTACAATATATAGCCTTCAATGCTTTAAATAACTTACCAGAACATTTAAAACTAGCTCCCAATATGAAAATAAAAAAAATATTACTCTCAACTATATTCCAATAATCCCTCCTAAGTTTCGTTTCACTAACAATAATTTATGTAATTATTTTACTTCAGTGTCCTCATTTTCCTATTGTATATTATTATTATTATTGTTTATTTACCTTTATGATGTGTTTTTCTTTTTTCCCTTAAGTTCCAATGTATTAGTTTTTTCTTTTATTTTATACTATGTGTCTACTATGTTACTTAAGATATAATATGTTTGTTATTCTCTCATACTGCTTTTATTTACATTTATGATGTGTTTTTCCCTTAGGTGATAATGTGTTTGTCTCTCTTTTATACTACTGTTTATATACCTTTATAATGTGCTCTTTCCCTTAAGCTATAATATGTTTGTATTATTTTTATAAATCCAATGTAACAATTTTTGGGATCTCAAAAATGAGTGTTCACAACACTCACGAGACTCCTTTACAAAATAAAGAGAAAAAAAAAAAAAAAAAAAAAAGATATTAAAACAGTGTTCGAAAGTAAACAGTTAATAATGTGGAAGTATTATACATATAACTAACTTAGTATTACTTAGTACTAACCATCACGCCGTCTCCCCGAAAGCGTAGGCAGAAAGAATGGACTACCACACTGTACCGATGTGGCACTCTTATCATTCTCTATTCCTCCTCGCGGGAGACGCAGTGTAATGGGTTGCGGACCTCAATGCCACAATATTATATAAATATAATGAAAATTAAATATTTTAATAAACATATTTGAGTCAAAATGTCATTCCCATAAAATATGAAAACACCTATTAATACTTTTGTTTTTATTTTGTAAAACTCCATTAAAAATCATAATATAAACTTCTTCTTCTTCTTCTTACTTATTGTAGACCTACGTGGTCTGTTCTCCAGAATGTTGCTCCTCGTGTGAGGTAGATTCCCAGCTTTTTCACATCTTTTAGGAGGTCTTCCACGAGGACGAGTCCCATGAGGCTGATTATGCAGTGCAATATAGAGGAGTCTGGTAGTGTCCATTCTTTGAACAAGACCGTACCTAGCCTACCTTAAGATCCTCAACCTCACATATCTCTCTTATTTTGGTGTTTCTCACGCGATCTCTCAGTGTCTTGCCTGTTATCGTCCTCAGTGTCTTCGTTTCGGAAGTCCTCAAAATTTGTTTGCTCCTTACTGTGTCTGCCCTTGCTACGTAGTTTTTTATTTATGTTTTGTCATTAATATTTATTTAAAATATAAATATTAATGACAAATTTGTTTCACCTTGCGAGGGCATTCTCAAACTACATCATTTTTATTAGGACTCTCTGTAAAACCAATTAATCAATCGCATTTATAAAACTTCTAAACAGATAGACGTTTTTATTCGAAGTTTTTATTTAATATGGATTTTAAATCATTTTCCACGAAATAATAAATACGTATTAAATAACTTTCTCCATGTTTGACAGCAATACAAATATTTTATAAGTAATATGGTTTATAACAAGAGGGGTGTTCTTTCAAACTTTCAAACTTTTCATATGTGATCTTTTTATTAAAGGCTGTTGCGCTATTTGTTTGCAGCGGGTTTATCCTGTTGGCAAATAAAGATGGTCCTTTATGTGTGTCTAGCCTCATATCACCGTATTCGCCATGACTGAGTTCCTCGGGGACATGCGGTTTCCGTTTCTGTAGGTCGCGTAAATACGAGTATTATACGGCACAACCTTTGGCCGACGTAACATGGCACGTAGCGTTCTGATTTATAATCCTCCTTTTCTTACACCTCTCTGTCGAGACAGAGATCTCTCCAAACAATTTTATGAAACTTAATGCTGCGTTAAAAGTGTGTGACCAGCCTTATTTCCAGGAGTTTAGTGACTGGTAAAATATTTTATATGCTAATGCAAAATTTATTATTCTTCTTTCTTCGATTCCTCATTACTGAGGGTCGTGATCTATGGAGCCGTCTTTGGCTAAAACAAAACGCCTTCAATTTTCTCTGTTCTCCACAGCCCGCACCACCGAATAGAGATATCCAAAGTTATAATTTGACAAAATTCCATATGTATACCGGTTGATGAAGGATCGTATGGATTTTATATATAATAAATCTCATAAAAAGTTTTTTTATTAATTTTACAATAAACTGATGATAACAATTTAATAAAACGATGTTCTTTAACTACTTGCACTTTTGTGTTTATTTCGACAGTGGCTGGTTTTGCCAGGCTCGCTGTCGAAATAAAGACAAAAGTGGAAGTAGGTAAAAAGCATCGTTTTATTTAATTATTATTTAAAATGAACTATCATCAAAAGATTTCAGTAAAATCATTTGATTATCTTAATAATACTGATGATTTTTGTATGAATTATAACCCTGTTTTTTTCACTTTTAAGTTTATTTTAAGGTTTTTACACCTTCATCATCAGTTTATATCGTTCTCCCGATAATAAAGTTGTAAAGCCTTAAAATCATGTCAAGAAAAATAATCTTTAAACTGAAAAAAAAAACAGTGTTAAATTCATAAAATATTCGTCACTATGCAATTCCACAGTGTTAACGCCTTAATTTTAGCAAAACGTTTCAATGTATTTTAAGATGATTTTTTATTGACTAGAAGGAAACCATTTTGTTTCGTAAGCTTTCATTTAAAAACAATATATGTCACTTGTATTTATATAAATTAGTTTATATTTTTAAAACGTGTTCGTAAATTTGTATAATACAACAACAACAACAACAAAACCATCACGCCGTTTCCCCGCAGGGGTAGGCAGAGAGAATGGACCGCCACACTACTCTATCCTGGCAAACCTCTCTAGCTTCCTCCACATTCATACAACGAGTCATACACGCACGTCGATTCCTCCGACTTCTAACATGACCAACCTTTAAAATTTGATTAATTTGGTCATGCCATGTTTTCCTCGGTCTGCCTCGACTTCGTACCCCATTTACATCATTAACGTATACTTTCTTAACCATTCTTTCTCCATCCATGCGTTCCATATGTCCGAACCAACGCAGCGATCCTTTCATAATTTTGTTCATTATACCTTCTTCCGCTCTACATTCCTTTCTTATATCAGCATTTGAGATTCTGTCGTATATCGTTCTACCACACATACGTCTTAGGGACCTCATCTCTACCGCATTTATTCTACTCTCATCCTTCTTTTGCCAGTTCCATGCTTCGCTTCCATACATTAAGGTTGGGACCAGAACTCCATTGTGAACGGCCGTTTTCGCTTTCATTGATAAATTCTTGTTTCCAATAACTATTTTTAAAGCTCCATTCACTTTGTTACCTGCACCAACCCTTCTTTCGACGTCACTATCCGTTCGGGCATCTGCTGTGAACATACTACCTAAATACACAAATTCCCTCACCTGTTCCAAGTTCTCTTTGTTCACACTTATATTACAAACTGTCATTTGCTCATCCCTTTCGAAAACCATCACCTTTGACTTTCCGACATTCATCATTAAATCATTTGACTTGCATACCTCATTCATTCTCGACACCAAGATTTGTAATTCGTCCGCACTATCCGCAACGAGAACGGCATCGTCCGCGTAAAGCAGACAGTTTACAGATAAATCACTCATCTTAGCACCAGCATTTATACCTTTAAGTTTTTTCATACACTTGTCCATATACAGATTGAACAACCATGGAGACATCACGCAGCCGTCATCATCATCACGCTGTATAATACTTTTAAGATAAATATGTTATTGTTTTTAAATTGACTCTACTGAATTTTGATTTTGTAAAAAATATACTAAATTATGTAATTATGTTCATTAAGAATAAAATGGCACAGATTAACAACGTTGACTAAAAAAATATTCTTAATTATATTGAAATGAATTTCTTTAGTACGAAAATTACTGATTGTGAAATGGTGAGGCAGTCAAAGCGAGTATTTAGAGAGAATTTTCCTTTTATTTTCACCTGCAGCTTGGACTCGTCAAAGGAGTTTTATCCGTACACAAGTGCACTCAAAAGGAATGGCAAATTATTTAAAAACAATTTCTAAAAGTGGAGATACGCTTTCATTTGTTGTTTTTTTTTCGAATTTAATTACAATGCATTCTTAGTAAAGAAATGGTTTATTAAATAGTCCATTGTTTTGGCTGAAACACTATGATACCTTAACATTTTAAACTGTTAAATTAAATAACTTTGTTTTTGTATCACAATTGTATTTTATTTTACACGACAGCTGTTTCATCAACCTATGTTGACATCATCAGGTGTTACAATTATATATCAAATGTCAAATTTTATATCATTTGTTCATATGTCAATTTGAAAGATGTTCTTCCGATAAAACATTTTATAGTTGAACTTCTAGAAAGAAGACGTTTCCTACTTTCTATTACTATATTATATTAACCCTTCGGGGCGAATGAAACTAGTTACTCTATTTTTTTTTTCTTTTCTTGTCTTTTTCTTTTTTTTACAAACATTTTAAAACTAGTTTTCTCTTTAACTTATCAAAGTGTTATTTTACTCTTCTTATATATTTAACCTTATGTCAGTTGTTATATAATATTTGTGGTAGCATGTAATTGGCCTTGTTTTGTTGTCTCTGTGTGTTTATATTCATATACTGTAATTGCTGTTTGTTACCCTCAATAATAAAAATAATAAAATAATAATAAAATATAGCTTAAACAGCCATTAATAAAAAAAAATCGTAATTTCAAAATATTGTTAACAAGAATATAATATTTCGACGGTTGTCACAATAAACGAATTATACGAGTATGAGTCATATTTTTATAAATACGTATTTCTAATTTTCTCATTGGATTTAATAAAAAGAGAACATTCGAACACTGCATTCATTTCAAATTCAAATCACGAACGATTTTAAAATGTTCTTCGTTTCAAATTCAACATCTCTGTTCTAATGGCGCCGAGAATATTTATCAGATTATTTTTAGCTTTTTCAATCTTATTTTCTCTGCAACTGAATTATTTTAATAACTACTCCATTCTTTTTCGGTATTTCATTTTAGGATTAAAGTTCAATAATTCTATAAATAGCTGGATATATTTTAAAAACCCTTAGATGCATGTTTTTTTATTTCCTAATTGAAAATAAATTATGTAGTTACAATCCTGATTTGTATTGAATGCGTTCCGTTTCCTTCATTGTTCTTTTAAAAAATTGCCACACACAAAAAAATCAATACCCTGATTTTATGCATCTTTCTCTTTTGAATGTTTTCCAAAATTCTTTTGCATATCATTTGTCTTAATATTTAATTAAATAAGGTTAATCATTACTTCCAGAATGCGGGATGGAACCCACAACATCCCAAACACAAGTCCGATTTTCTGTCACTTAGACCATGCATACATGTTGACTCAGGTTAAAAATATTGTATACATTGTATCATTATCAGTAAAAATAACTAACTACACTAACTGCACACTCGTCGAATTTTCCGACTTCGAATACCTGTCATTTAAAAATGTTTTTTTAAAAACGTACTGGATGTAATGCCAAGGATTTACACTAATGGTATTAAAATGTATCTTATATTCATTAATATGAAAATAAAATGGCTTATTATTATGATGAAAGGATCGGGCCGTGTTCAAGCTTGAATTCTTGTCCCCATGATCAGAAGTCAAGCATTCTGTCCCTTTCGGTGATTTGGTGACCACCCAATTTGGTGATGCCATGCTTTCCTCGCTCGTCCTCGTTCTCGTCTTATTTTCACACACTGCTTGAATACAACTTTTATAGAAACTAACTTTTACTGATATTGAATAGTTAGATCTAAAAATATAACTACTTAATAAAGGAATTTTCCAGGTTCAAACTCGTTATATGTGTATGAAAAATATATTACGCCACATTTTTTGTATCAATCTTAAGACCTATAAAACAAAGTCGCGGTCCAAAATCTTCCCAAATGTATTTTCTCCAACAAATTGACACCCAACGTTTTATAATATTTGATAAATGATCATAAAAACTACAAGGATATCCCTCCCAGGACGATATTGATATCCTGGACGGAATACTGATTACCTGCGATATTCCTTAAATATAACTTAGATACTCAAAAATCCTTAAACTGAAATGGATCCCTGAAAGTAGGCGCTGCTCGCAAGGACGTGACAGGACTAGCGATGTTTGGGTAGGGGAGCACCAGGATTTAATACTCCAAATGTGAGATAAATCTGTTCAAATATATATTTAAATACTTTAAATGAATTACGTCACAAAAATTCGACGTGCTACATGGTATGAATGTAGAGGAAGCCCGAGAGGCATGCCAGGACAGGGCATTGTGGCGATCCATCCTCTCTGCCTACCCCTCCGAGGAAATGTCGTGATGGTTAGTTAGTTAGTTAGTCATTAATAGTCACAAGTTGTATTAACTTGCTCACCAATTAGGGCTCTATTGAGAACCCCTATGTTCTGAAGCAAATAGGTCTTTTTGTTCCTGATAATTACCTGCGACAGCGCCGACATCAATTGTTCTTTGCTCCGTCACGCAGAATCAACCTGGCTTTGGTGATGCCAGTAGGAAGAGCATTTCTTACTTTGAATCCGATAGTCTCGGATTCGGACATTTTCAATGTCAGTGAGGCAGTGTTCATAATCTTCGGTTCCATAGGTAATGAAAATACTGTTTAATTGCTGATAAACAACAGTATTAAAATATGTTATTAATAAGTCTGATGGCATGACAGAAACAGGTACTGTTGCATCTACGAATAATTTATTATTATATTTCTTCCCGAATACCGAACGATACTGAAATCTGTAAACCATTTGTCCCAAATATTCAAAGTTTTTAGCAACGTAACTGTAATACCGATGGAGTTAATCCTCATTTTAAATATGCCGTGACGTCATCAGTATCATGTTGTATGTCAACCTTTTAACGTCATGCTATGATTAATATGTAATTTAACAATTGAAAACAAAGTTTGAAAATTTTATATGAAAAGAAAAGAAACTGTTGTACTTCTCATCCCAATTTCATTTAATAAATTTATTATCACGGCATAATGACGAGCTGTACCATATTTACAAAGCTTCTAGTCTCTCCACACAGGTCAGACTGAATAGACTGAGATGGGCCGGTCACGTGCAGAGGATACCGTCATCGCGAACCCCAAAAAGATTGCTGAAGTGGCACCCAGGCAGTAGAAGACCAATTTGACGACCAAGGCTGCGATGGGAGGATGAAGTTGGGAGAGATGGGGTGAAATTGTTACGAGTGTCAGATCAGAGGGTCAAAGCGGAGGACAGGAGGAGTTGGAGGCGAAGAATACTGGAGGCTAAGGTTCGATATGGGCTGTAGGGCCATCGAAGAAGAAGAGATTTATTATCTATTTTGATAGACCGATGGTTGATAATTATGAAAAAGCATTTATTTTTTCCCGCTCAATCAGTTAATACTTTTTTTTGGAGTTCCTAACTATTAATTTATTGTAATTTCGTATTTAACTTTTTTTTTGTTCCATGAAGAACTGTCAGTGGTCTTAAATATGGATTTAAATTCCGCATATATCACTTATATCCTTCGATGCGTACGAATATATGGTATATCCTTCTTTGGGGTGAATTTAGTTTTTGTTTTTATTTTTGTTTCTTGCAATGATGTAAAACTCCTTATGTTAACATTCAATGATATCACACCAAATTTATTACAAACTAAAGTATCTTGCAAACGTAAAATTAAACTTCTTCAACAGAAGTTGAGAAGAAGAAATGGAAAAATTCTAAAAATGAGGAAATACATCACATATTACAAAAAGCTGAAAAATGTGCTCTCAAAGAATTTCGATGGATTTTCAGCGGAACTGTTTAAACAGCCTTGCTAAGGTATGTTTAAAAATATCTTAGCAAAGACAATCTGTGCACCATCTAAAAAGAACATTTTGCGCTAAATTATTTTTATTTTGTTATTTTATTTTATATTATTGAATTTTATATTCTTTTTTTGAGTATGTTGGACGATCGAAGTGTGCGCGGGAGATGCCTATTGGTGGCGATGAGGTTCGCAACCCATCACACCGCGTCTCCCGCGGGGCGAAAAGAGAAGGATGGAGTGCCGCATCGGTTAAAATGTGGCAGTCCATTCTTTCTGCCTACCCTTTCGGGAGACGGCGTGATGGTTAGTTAGTTAGTTTCGTATTTAATGGTTTGGCATTGAATTCTTATTATTTTTTTAAGTTCAAAAAAACTCACTACCAGACAAGTTAATTGATAAATGTGTAGTTGAAAAACGATATAATCCCAAAAATAATTATAAAAAAATCCCATCCCTAGTTTCCGCTACTTGTGTCGCCGCCCTCCGCACACATAATACATCTTGTTCACCAAAATCGTACAAATGTACCTAACTCATGTCAAATAACATACATTTTCTTGTAAAGGAAAATCTTTTATGTATTCTCTTGGCGGCTGAGGACCGCCCCGACCATTCACACCTGCTGTCATTTTTTTATACATTGTAAATACAAACTATTGACAAACCGTGGGAAAGCTATTGAAAAACACATTTTTATATCGGATTTGTGGGCCCAAATAACATAAAATAGTAGTGATTTGGTGTGATAGCAGATTTAACAATTTTTATTTCATAACTGTTAATTCGAAAACTTTGTTTTATATCACAAATTGTATTTATTTTACTTTACGACAGCTGTTTCATCAACCAATGTTGACATCATCAGGTGTTACAAAAATATATATCAAACGTCAATTTTTTTTTCCCAATTTTAAAGGCCAAAAAATGTAAACTAAATGTTATAAATAACCAAATTCCTTCTTATTCCCCATTAGCATATAGTACATTAAAAACTTTTCCCCTGTACAATCTTGCTATAAAAAAATAATATTACCTTCAACTTTTGTCACCTTTCCTATTAATGTAATCTATGTGCTTCCTGTTATTGTTTATCGTTTTTAATTTTTTATGTTTTTTATTGTTTATTATTATTATTTTTTATTTTTTATTATATTTTCTACCTTTAATATGTTCTCCTATAAACAGTTACTAACCGTTCTTTAAATTAAAATATTTAGGTACTTAACTCAATTTCAGTAAGAACTTCAAAATTGTATCAAATAAATTATTCAAATTGACTTAGGAACAAATACACAAAGATTCGAAAAATTACGAAAAATTTGACATTTGATATATATTTTGTAACACCTGATGATGTCAACATTGGTTGATGAAACAGCTGTCTACTGTAAAGTAAAATAAATACAATTTGTGATATAAAACAAAGATTTTGAATTAACAGTTATAAAATGTTAAAATATCTTAGTGTTTCGGCCAAAACAATGGACTATTTAATTTTTATTTCGAATATTATTTTTTTAAATATCATTACATGCATTTCCATCATGACTTATCAGCCATCCGTCGTTCACTGATGAACGTTGCCAATCTTCGTCTTCTTCTTCTTCTTCTCCTTATAGACCTTTGGTCTGTTTCTGAAATCAGGCTGGCCTCTCTTGGAAGGTTGACTCCCAACTATTTCTCCATCTCTTCGGCGGTCTTCTGGGGGGACGGCAGCCGGCAGGAATCTGATGCGCCACAGCGTGTGGAATTCTGGTGGGATCCATCCTCTGCACGTGTGTATTCCAGTATCTTCTGCGTTGTCTGCCCCATCTCACGACATCCTCCACCTTGCAGATCTCGCGGATAGCCGTGTTCCTCACCCTATCTCGAATAGTCCTTCCTGCTATCATCCTCAGCGTCCTCATCTCTGTCACCCGTACTTTAGCCTTCGTTGCCAATCTCTTTGAATAAATATAACTGCAAGTAGTATTTTTGCATCATTTTATTACACGTTTCACAGACATGTTTCGGTTATGACATAACCCAATTAAAAAAAAATTAACGAAAAAATAAAACAAAGTGATCACTTCGCACCGTGAGTGTAAAACCGAGATAAGTGCAAATATAAATTTTGGAGGTATGGGAGTTTAAAAACTTCATATTGCTTGGAAAAATTATTTTTTTAAATAAACCAATGATTTTCGGTTTATAGTAATAATAATACCTATAAACCGAAAATCATTGGTTTATTTAAAAAAAAACAGTTTTTTCCAAGCAATATGAAGTCTTTAAACTCCCATATCTCCAAAATTTATATTTGCACTTATCTCGGTTTTACACTCACGGTGCGACTTATATATTTAAAAGGGTGGAGTTATGTATAAAGGTGGAGGGGGTATAATTAGTATTGAGAAGAGGGTAGAGAAAACGTGAACATTTCGAATATGGGAATTGAATCTAAATTTAATTGGCTGTTTGGATTTGTTTATCAATTCTAATAAGCCAAATTTTGGTTCTCATCCATGATTCAATGTGTATTCAGTTCTATGCATTTAATAATTTCATATTCTTTACTAAACTTTTTTAATTATAAAAAATAATTATGTGCCAAAACCTAAAGTCAATTAAAAAACTATTTGTAATTTATTTCAAAAGCAGCGGTCCCATTAGAAACCGCCATAAAAAACAAACAAAATGGAAGCTTCCTTCTAATTGATATGCAAACTAGTTGGTAGACTTTTCAGTCCGCCCGCCGATTTCAGAAGGTTTTAATTAAAGTAAAAATATTGCCGGAGTGGAACGACGACAACCGGGCCTGACTTATGAAACCTCTGTGATTCGGTGTAAAATGCTATTCTTTAAAGTACAGAATCCTGCGGACAATTCCGGTGATCTGGGAATCTCTCTTCCGTCTGTATCGGTGCAGAACACACGTAAAAACAATCGTTTAAAAAATCAATCTCACTTGGTGCAATAAAAATGTAATTGGCGAGAAAATATCTTTCTTTCGTGCCTTTATATATTATCAATATTATCTTTATTGGTATGTTTTATTTTTAAAAAAAAAATTATGATGTCCTGATGAAGCTTAGGTACTAGCAAAACTAATTACTTTACATCAGGAAGCGCGGTTACCCGTGGCTCTTTCCAACTTGCTAGGTATGCTTAGATACCAATCATTAGAGAGAAGGAGGAATATCCACTTGGGAGTTCACTTTTTTCAGCTGATTGGCAGCTATATACAAAGCTCGGATGTCCTGAGTGATGTAGGTCTATTTGTCCCTGCTAATTACCTTCGTCAAAGACAGCACAGGTTGTTTTATTTGCCGCGCTGCAGAACCAACCTGCTAATGGTCATACCTGTGCGTAGGGCAATCTTATTGCTGTATTTTTTATGATAGTGTGAGTTGCCTCAGGGATGCAATATCAATATTGTGATTCATTCTAATTTTTAATCTAAATGTTTTTTTAAGCTTCTCTTATAAATTCTTTTAATGCAAACGATCTGGAATTATACGTCTGTAATGTTTGTGATTTTTATTCAAATAAATTAAATAAAAATATGTTAGCGCCATTTTATATCCCAGAAATTAGCCCAGCTAATAAATCGCCAGAATCCCGGAGGGTCTGGAAGCTCGGCCGGCATTGCTAATTGCAGATGATCAATTGAATTTAATTACCGGACTCCAGCAATAACTATCCCAAGGCGGTATAATTGGTCGAGATCGCCCCAGCATCGCAAATCTTCTCCCTGAAACCAGTTCGCACATAATTGCATCATCCGACCGCTAATCGATGCGATTATGGCGCTAATTCATCGCCTGTGTTGGGGGTACGACTTCAAATGTGTGAAATATACGAGTTCTTGTGTAAGTTTTACGACTTAGGTCGTATTCAATTTGCAAATGTATGACTATACATATATAAACTGTTATTTGGTCGCTTAAATAGGGAATGTAATCAAACAAACTTACAAATATTAATAATTGTATGAAAACGTTATGTAGTCCATTGTTTTGGCCGAAACACTATGGTACTTCAACAAATTAAATTACAAAACAAAGTTGTATAAGTTAAATTATTAATAATTAATATGTATGAAAAACGATAGTTTTCAAAGAGTTTTATTTATGTTGTTGATTGAAATTTCTTGTAAATAATGAAAATAAAAATAAATTTATTAAGAATTTTTCTATGTTTATTTTTAGTGTAAAATCTATAATACTTATTCATTTTCGTCTTCGACCGGTTTCGGCAGCTCGCTGCCATCTTCTGGTGTTGAAATTTTTTGGTAGAAGTTCATTGTAAATAATGAAAATAAAATAAAATTATTAAGAATTTTTCTATGTTTATTTTTAGTGTAAAATCTACTAATTAATTTTCGTCTTTGGCCGGTTTCGGCAGCTCGCTGCCATCTTCTGGAGGAGTTTTATTATAATATTTATGTATGACATGTCATACATAAATATTATAATAAAACTTCTTGAAAACTATCGTTTTTCATATATATTAATAATTTAATATGGAGTTTTACAGCATTGTTCAAGAAACAATAAATTAAATTATAAAACTTTGTTTTTATGTACTTATCACAATTTTTATTTTATTTTTCACGGCAGCTGTTTCGTTATGTTTTCAATGCACTTTATTGCCCTTTTCTGCATTTCTAAAATGTTAAAATGTAAAATGTTTCTGTTACTATTCCCGAAATCAGTCTCGCCGATATCGTCAACGCATTTCGGAAACTCGCTCCTAAATACTCTGCCGGTCCAGACTTCATACCCCCTTACATATTAAAAGCGTTTTCTACTCTACTTATATCTCCTTTGCATCATATATTTAGTTTGATAGTGTGCAAGAATGCTTTCCCCGACAGATGGAAACTTACCAAAGTCACGCCAATCTTCAAAAAGGGAAGCAAGATATTAATCGATAACTACAGACCAGTGGCTGTACTCTCAGCTCCCGCTAAGCTTCTTGAGTCCATTCTCCATTCCTACATATACAGACAATGCGAGAATCAGCTCAGTGAAAACCAGCACGGATTCAGACCGACTAGATCGCCCGTAACCAACCTACTTAATCTTTCGTCGTTTGTTAACAATTCACTAGAAAAATTTATTTCCGTCGATGTCATTTACACGGATTTTGAAAAGGCATTCGATAAGGTCGATCACGCCATTTTATTAAAAAAACTTAACAATTATGGATTTGCCTACAATCTTTTGGGATTAATGGCATCCTACCTATTTAATCGAAAACAATATGTAGTGTATAATCATCATAATTCAGATAGCTTCATAGCCAATTCAGGAATCCCCCAGGGTTCAAATTTGGGGCCGCTTTTGTTTCTTCTGTATATCAATGACATTGATAATTACATTGAATCATCTAATTATCTTCTTTTTGCCGATGATCTGAAGCTATTTAGAGCTATAGAAAATTCTAATGATTCATTTCTCCTACAAAATGATATTAATAGGTTGTTAAAGTGGTCGGATGACAACAACTTGCCATTTAGTATACCAAAGTGCTCTGTAATTACATATACTCGATCTGGAAATACTCAATTATTCCCATACCAGATGAACAATACCTATTTACAGCGTGTTGATCATATTAAGGATCTGGGTATCACGTTTGAGTCCAACTTCACATTTAAAATACATCTATCTAACATTATCATGCGAGCCAACAAAATGCTTGGTTTTGTTTTACGGAACGCAAGATCTTTTTCAAAAACAACGGCGATCCGTCGACTGTATGAAGCGCTGGTTCGCAGTAACTTGGAGTACTGCTCTATCATTTGGGACCCCAGAGAAAGAACAGTCATCTTGGAGCTGGAAAGGATCCAGAAACGATTTTTAAGGTATTTATACCTCAGAGAGTATAACTGTTATCCTTTTATGTACCCCTCACTGTTTCTCTCAGGAGTGTTGGGTTTCAACACTCTTGAAGCTCGTAGAATGATCTTTCTGGGAAAGCATTTTTTTAAACTGTTATCCGGAGGTGTTTTCAATCCAGGAGTGCTGAGAGAGCTAAATCTGTACGTTCCCCATAGTTATAGCAGAGCAAGGGGGCATATATTATTTTATGCCCCAAATTGCCGCACAGAGGCCCTTCGAAGTTCTCCTGTATTGAAGGCGATTCGTCTCTTAAATGAGGTTGCAAAAGAGATAGACCTCTTTGGATGCAATTATGGCGAATTCGTAAATGCCCTTATGATAAAGGCAGCAAGCAGATAACTGGCTTTTCCTATTCATATGGTTCTATGTATATTTCCTTTGATATTCTTTTATTTTACCCTTTACATCGATTTGGCTTGCGCTGTAATGATGTAAGGAGTTTTTTCAACAAAATAATAATAATAATAATAATAAATAAAAAGGCTTAAAGAGCGATTGATAAGTCAAAGAGGCTTAGACCCTTCAAGAATTGTACGGTCATCTGAATTAAATAAGTAAAGACTAGGTCACGATTTTTGAATGTATACAAATACTTGTTGATGAATACTGGATTTTACGTATTGCGGGTTATCATTTTGAGAATTAATTGTATCTCAGTAGAGACGAAGATACAAATCGGAAACAGAATATGGTGGTCGAGGCGTTTACAGGACTAATGTCATGTCATTTATGTAATACAAGCTGTCTAAATAAAGACAAAAGTGGAAGTAGTTAAAAAACATCGTTTTATTTAATTATTAATTAATACAACCTTCTCCATTTCTCCCTTCTTACGACCACCACGTCTGACAATTTTTTTGGAGGTGGTCAATGACAGGTCATAAGTCCTGTAAACGCCTCGACCACTATATTCTGTTTCCAATTGGCATATTCGTCTCTATTGAGATACAATTAATCATTAGGCCATGATTTTTTAATCATTTTGCTTCGACAGCATTGATATTTGTGAAGACAATTACACTGAATATTCTGTACAAAATTTGAAAAATAGTTACTTATCTTTTCTTACATCATGTATGTATCGTGTTATATCATTATATACGAGCATATAGCGAAAAGTGAATACGAGTCGTTCGTCTGGCGGTGCGCCTGCGCAGACCTCTGACGAGCGGGCGCATCGTCGATCCAACGACTTTAAGAGGATCGCCGTCCGGAAGATGCTATCTTGCCAAAAACCACGGACAACGAGGTATTCATACTTTTATACCCACGGATTATTAAATTTTCTTCAAAAATTGGATCATACATTAATAACCAATAATTACAAATAATGAAATTTTGAAAAATTATATTTTTTTTGAGATATAACAACAACAACAAACCATTACATCGTTTCCCCGTAGGGGTAGACAGAGAGAATGGACCGCCACAGTACTCTATCCTGGCACACCTCTCTAGCTTCCTCCACATACATACAGCGAGTCATACGCACACGTTGATTCTTCCGACTTCTAACGTGACCAACCTTTAAAATTTTATTAATTTGGTCATGCCATGTTTTCCTCGGTCTGCCTCGACTCCGTACTCCATTTACATCATTAACGTATGCTTTCTTAACCATTCTTTCTCCATCCATGCGCTCCATATGTCCGAACCAACGCAGCGATCCTTTCATAATTTTGTTCATAATACCTTCTTCTGCTCTACATTCCTTTCTTATATCAGCATTAAAGATTCTGTCGTATATCGTTTTACCACACGTACGTCTTAGGGACCTCATCTCTACCGCATTTATTCTATGTTTATAATATTTTTTTTTATATATAATTATTTTATTATTATATTCTATTTTTTTAATAGAACATAATTTTTATTATTTTCAATTTTTTTAAGATATATATTTAGTTAAATTCCACTTATGGTTATGCCTTCGACCGGTTTCGGTAGCTGATGTCTTGACCAGAAAATGATAGTGAGCTGCTCAAACCGGTCGAAGCGATAAACCTAAGTGGAATTTATCAAGAAATATTTGTATATTTTTTAATTAACTGTTTAATTATTTTCATTATTTGATAAAAAGAACTACTACCGTGAAATTTCAAATAACAACATAAAGCAATAATTACACTCATAATTTTTTTCCTATTGTTTAAAAGCCAGATTGGTGTTATTGCGTAAATAAATTATAGAATGTTTTAAGTGTGCAAAATAAACTCGAGGATTTCATCAATATCCACAGCAGATATTAGAGTTTGGCCGATCGCGCCATTCAGCTTAGAACTATTTCGTCCAAATTAATAAATTGTATGCCAGCCATTCCTGAGTAGCCCAAGCGATTTTGTGTGTGCGCTTTTCTCCTAGTAATCCTCTCTTGTGCTCCCATGAAATGCGAAACATCGATAAAAACTCTGGCGCGTCCAACTAATAACAAGTTGATGGATCACGCGCCCTACAGGGTGTGACAGAATATATTATTGATGGGGCTTTCCATTCAGAGGGCTGTGGAAGGCTCCGCTTTTCGGACAGACCTATTCTAAAAGGCCCGGAACGGAAAACATTTGAAGAAAAATATTCAAGAATACTAACAAATACACAAGTCCATATAATAATTAATGGTTGACCAATCCAAATACCTTGGCTACTTTATAGCTAAAGCACTTTTTTTTGTACACAACAGGTCGTTTGAACCCAATTACTGTGTACAATTTTTAATTTTAAGCTATTATATTGATTCTCGTGACATGTGATAGGTAGCCAATCTATCGCCATTTTTATTGTCATGTAAATTCTACACCAGACCAAAGACAGTGTGACAATCACACTGCCATCGCCGGGAATCGAACCCAGGACCTTCGGCATGGAAGTCAGAGCTCGTCACCACTCTGCCACTTGATCCTGACATTGAAATAAAATGCATGTGCTGTATATAATAAAATGAGAGCCTTCTTTGATAATCATACAATGATAATCTAAATCTGAAACTCCGACAACGAACTAACTAACTAACTAACCATCACTTATCTTTCCTGACATATTTCTCTTGCGTACTCAACATTCATATTGATCGTTGATTTCTCTGACTCCTCACGAGGCCGACATTTTACATTTGATTTATTTGATCGTGCCACGTTTTTCTCAGTTTTCTTCGACTCCGATAGAGAATGGTTAAATAGTATATGTTGACGAATTTTTATGAATTAAAACACTGTTTTATGCACTTTTGAGTTTATTTTTCTCGACATGTTTCGAAGGTTTACACCTTCATCATTGGAAGAACGATATAAAATTTTATAAAAGTGTAGAACGATATAAAAAAAAATTGAATTGGAAAAAACAGTGTTTCAATTCATAAAAAATCGTCATTATGGAATTCCACATTGTTAACGCCTTAAGTTTATCTAAAATTAGTACATATTGTATTTTTTGCTATATGGCTGTGAATCTTGGATTATGAAAGTGACAAATCGCTGATATCATCCACACGGGTAGATCACCTAACCAGAAGCTCGGACATATAAAGGACAAGAAGACTACTGACTTGGGGACCATCGACAAATAGAATGACAGGGTGACGGCAATTGAGGACCGTTTTCGAAAAAACGAAATATCTACAAAATGTAAATTTTTCAGGAGAAGGTTTTTTCATGTTAAGAATAATACGTTTTGTATGAAAACGCGATATTTGAACCGTTACAACTTCGCAAGTATACCGTTTTGTTAATATTTTATTTCACCAATCGATAGAGCTCACATGGAAGAACCCATTTCCATAAAAAAAAAGTATTTTTTTTTTTTTGTAGAAATTTCATTTTGTGAAAACGGTCCTCAATTATGGTGGAAAGATGACCTGAACCGACACGCCGGCGTTACCTGGACAAAATGACGTGAAAGCGGATGGTGAACTGGTCCAGGATTGGTCGGAAGTAGGCGAAAGAAGAAAGAGAATCATATAATCAATACATAAATAATGTAGAAAAATTATAAAATTTACCGTAATTCTATTTTTAATTTACACTTCGACCCTGCTTAAAAACCAAGGTTTCTGTATTTGAAATTCGCTTAAGAACGTATACAGCAAAGATTACACGTTTGGTTATTGACAATCAACTTCAAATACATACACGTGTATGAAAGCCCCAATTCAAAGAGTATTAAATATCTTCTTCTGATAGTGCCCAGTCAGGTCCCCCCGACGTTGGCAATCACTGTGGCAAATTCTTTTTCGCCACAGTGATTTCCTTGGATTTGTTACAGGAGTGGTTTCCCGTTGAGAAACGAAATAAGGAAGAAGTATAAGGAAGATGATTGCATTATAAGTGAAATTCAAAAAGGATCCCTGAGATAATTTATATATATGGAACGAATAGACGAGAGAATTATGGTTAAAATGTTATACATATATTATAATCAGAGTGAGTGGAAAGAGGAAACGTGAAAGATCAAGGAAAGCATAGCATTACCAAATTAATTAAATATTAGGTCCTTACATATGAAATTGGCGTTTTGCCGTACTGACAACTTTGATCTCAAATATCTTCTCTTTGGTTAGGAATTCCAAATTCAAATTTATACAGCTATTTACTCAAGTATTTGTGTTTCGAAAATTATAATTCCTTTGTTTTTTCCTCCATTGTTTTTTTTTCTTTGCGTCACTCAGTTTACAAAATGGAAAACTTGAAATATCGCGTTATTTACGAGTACGAGTTCCACCGTGGCACCAGTGCTGCAGAAACGGCTCGAAGGATTAATGATGTGTATGGCGACGGTGCCACAAAAGAAAACACAGTGTGTTTTTGGTTCCAACGTTTTCGTTCTGGAAATTTCGACCTGCAGAACAAGGACGGCCGGAGACCAAAGTTGATAATGAAGAATTGAAGACTATTGTGGAAGCGGATCCATCGCAAACCACGTCCGAGTTAGCTGCAGGCTGCGGTGTTAGTGATAAAACTGTTTTAATCCACTTGAAGCAAATTGGGAAGGTGAAAAAGCTTGAAAGGTGGGTACCTCACGAATTGAGTTAAGCAAATCAACAAACGCGCGTTGACTGCTGCGTTGCATTACTCAACCGGCACAATAATGAAGGGATTTTGAATCGAATCGAAACCTGTGATGAAAAATGGATCCTGTATGATAATCGGAAGCGCTCATCGCAATGGCTGAACCCTGCCGAACCAGCCAAACCATGCCCCAAGCGAAAATTGACTCCAAAAAAGTTACTTGTGAGCCTTTGGTGGACTAGTGCTGGTGTCGTTCACTACAGCTTTCTTAAATCTAGCCAGACGATTACGACAGACGTCTATTGTCAGCAACTGCAAACCATGATGGAAAAGCTAGCTGCTAAACAACCGAGGCTGGTTAATCGCTCTAGGCCACTGCTGCTTCATGATAACGCTAGACCACACACTGCACAACAGACGGCTACCAAATTAGAAGAGCTTCAATCGGAATGTCTAAGACATCCACCGTACTCTCCGGACTTTGCCCCAACAGATTACTATTTTTTTCGAAATTTGGATAACTTCTTGCAAGGGAAAAAATTCAACTCCGATGGGGCCGTCCAAACCGACTTCAAAGATTTTATTGATTCCCGTCCGAATGGTTTTTTAGTAAAGGGATCGATGAACTACCTATGAGATGGCAAAAGTGCATAGATAGCAATGGTACATACTTTGATTAAATAAATATATTATATTTTAAAAAAATCAACTTTATGTTCCTCCCATACAAAACGCCAATTTCATATGTAAGGACCTTATACTTTAAGACAACCACAATCGAAATTGAAAAATCGACAAGCCTGCATATTACGATGTATAAATGTAGAGTAATCTAGAGAGATATGTCAGGAGAGTGCATTTTGGTTTTGAAGGTTTTTAGCATTTGCAAACATGCATAAACAACACGCTTGCCAAACGGGTTGGTGAGTTTATAAATCAGCCGCCCTTTACATAAGGAATAGACGCTGTTTGTAGCCGCCCACTATGGATCAGACGCTACTGCCTGTTGGTCTGCGAGAGGTATTTGATTTCCCTCTTACCCCCCATATCTGGTGAGCCTTCCTCTATCCGCCACCTGGGGACGCATCTCCTAGCGGTTACATGCTCCGCCGGAGAAAATAATAAGGTGGAGACCATGGGAAAATAGAAGAAGCGTCAGCAGGCCGCAAAAAAGGTGGACCGACGACATTGCTGCCGTGGGGGGGAAAATGTGGCTGCAGCTGGCAGAACATAGAGACGAGTGGAAAGGAAGGGAAGAGGCCTATGTCCAGCAGTGGACCGATGAAAGCTGACGAAGAAGAAGTAGAATATGTCAGGACAGAGCAGTATGGCGGTCCATTCTCTTTGCCTACCCCTCCGAGGAAACGGCGTGATGGTTAGTTAATTAGTTTTTAGAGACGGTTTTTTCTCTGGCATAGTTGAAAATTAAAAAAAATATTATTAAATATGTATTTTATTCACTCCCCGTTCCATTATATTAAGTCTAGGATGAAGATTATTTATATAAAAATGAAATAGTATTAAAAATGATGATCACGTTTAGTAATACAACATGCTTATAATACGTTAAAATATAAAACATTATATTTACTTAATATCCGCCAGATGTAAGCCTCCATATTTCACAAGGCTCCCAGGCCAGCACATCCGGCCGGACCGGACGTGAGAAAATGCACATTGCAAAATTATTTCTATTCATGTTACACGAGTGGAAATTTTGCACATAAATACACGTTTTTCTTTTCTTCTTTTTTGAAAGTGAATTGGAAGCTCAAAGTACGAAAACCAACTCATCTATGTAATTGCAGACATTTATTGACTCATTGTATAATAATGTGCTTATTTTGATATTTCAAACTGAATTCAAATGAACTCAAAACCGTTCAATTTCATGTATACATTTACTTTATTAAAAGTAATATAGAAACTTAAGTATTTAATTTATGGTGAAAATTTGGAGCAAGTAGTTGGGTTCGGGTATTTAGGTAGTATGTTTACAAGAGATGGGCGAGTGGAGAGGGATATTGAAAAAAAGGTTGGGACAGGCAACAAAGTGAATGGTGCACTTAAAGTTGTCATCGCAAACAAAAACCTATCCAAAAAAGCTAGAATGGCAGTGCACAATGGTGTTCTTCTACCGACCCTTATGTATGGAAGCGAAACATGGAACTGTCAAAAGAAGGATGAAAGTAGAATAAATACAGTAAATATGAGATCTCTTAGACGAGTGTGTGGATATTCTGTGTATGATAGAGTGTCGAATGAAAATATAAGAAGTGAACGCGGTGCGTATGATGGTGTCATGAACAAAATAATGAAAGGATCATTAAGATGTTTTGGACATATGGAAAGAATGAATGAAGAAATAATGGTAAAAAAAATATATGTTAATGATTTAAATGGAACCAGAAATAGAGGAAGACCGAGGAAAACGTGGCACGATCAAATAAATCAAATATTGAATGTCGGCCATGTGAGGAGTCAGAGAAATCGACGCGCGTGCATGACACGATGTATAAATGTTGAGGAAGCGAGAGAAATTTGTCAGGAAAGAAAAGTGTGGCAGTCCATTCTTTTTGCCTACCCCTTCGGAGAGACGGCGTGATGGTTAGTTCGTTAGTTAAGTATTTAATAAAACAATTAAAATTCTTGGAATGATAACTATTGTTTTCAAGAAAGCTTTCATCATGAAACCACCAACAATATGTTACTATATAATACTGTGATATGATATGCTGTTACTATATAATACTACCTTCATACTTGGAAAAATATGAAGGGTAGATTGCCACTATCTTACCCTTACGTGCTTTTCTTCACATTCATGAAACGTGACATATACTTTTTTGATGTATACCACAGGTCATTTGAACCCAATTACTGAATACAATTTATTTTTTAGCAATTATATGGATTCTCGTGACATGTGATAGGTAGCCAATCTATCGCAATTTTATTGTCACGTGAATTCTACACCAGACCAAAGACAGTGTGACAATCACACTACCATCGCCGGGAATCGAACCTGGTACCTCCCCTTAGCACATGACCCAAATATGAGCCCTTTCTAATTTTCACACTTGACAACAGCTCTCTATTGGCTCTGGCTCTCTGCAGTACGTCTGCATTACCCTATCGGTGACGCTATCGGTCCACGGTATACGGAGCATTCTGCGGTATATCCACATCTCGAAAGCTTCCATCCATTTCATTACATTCACTTTCAGAGTTCAGGTTTCGCAGCCATATAGCATTTAATCATTATTTGTCGGAGTTTCAAGTTAAGATTATCGTTGCAAAAGAATGTTCCCATATTTATTAAATGCAGCTCGTGCAACTTCAATTCTGCATTTTATTTCAATGTCCGGGTCAAGCGCTTTAGTGGTAATGCTGCCAAGGTATTTAAATTGGTCGACCATTTCAACATTCGCACCATTCAGTTCATTCGCACCTCTATGTCTAAATATCTTTAATGGGCGCGAAGGAGTCCGATGATGTCACCATGTCTGACCATCCTTAATAGGTAAAGTAAGATAAAATGATTAAATACTTTGTCCCTTCTTGATGATCTCAATAAAGGGACGAAAGAACGCCATACGCGCAGCATTTGATATAATATTTATAGTCTGTGTGTGTCTAAGCCGAACCCTTTGGGTAATTCCGAGTATCCGGTCATGGCAGTGCTAACGAATATCTTTATAAACCTGTTAAACGAGTCGTGTTTGTGAGCATTAGTGCTACCGGAAACCGGAAGACGCCATTTTTCAAAATGGCGACCTTTCCTTAAATCATGCCTTCAAAATGGCGGCGGAACGAATAGGCGAGGCGGTAAAATTACTCCTTAAAGTTTATTTTTTTATGTTAATAATTGATGCTATTTAAGAATTTTTTAAATAAACAAACTGTTCTAAGATTAAATGGGATATTTTTCTGTTATATTGATTTGAGATGAGTTAATAACAATAAAATTAATTGTATCTCAATAGAGACGAAGATGTCAACTGTTTTGGAAACAGAATATGGTGGTCGAGGCGTTTACAGGACTTATGACCTGGCCATTGGTTGGGTTAAGCAATCGCTTTATGTAATACAACATTCCCCATTTCGCCCTTCTTACGACCACCACGTCTGACAATTTTTTGAAAGATGTGTATATGCTACTATGTTGAGAAACACTTCACATTTTTTGGTTCAATCTACACTAGCGCCATCTATTAAGATTTGATAATTTACATTAAGTCAATTTACATCTCCGTCTCTATTAAGATACAATTAATCCTTAAATGATTAACCCGCAATGGGTAAAATATAGTATTTGTCTACAAGTATTTGTATACATTCAAATCAATAAAATTAATTTAAAAAGTAGTCAGTCTACTGAAGCATTTAATATGATTAGTTTTTCACATTCAAATTTTCTAGTGCTGAAAAATGGGCTGAAATCTCTATCTTAAAACATTCAGTTTCATTCTGTTTCATTTCCATTCATCCCATTTATTTTTTAATATTTTGTGCGTGGAAAAGAAAATGAAAATCTTAAAGATATTCATTTTTCACAATGGAGCAGATAGGAACTCCACGTAAAATCTAAGAAAATCCAATTCAGTTTTTTTTTCTTTATCATGCGTGCGCTTACAGTGTGTCCCGAAAGTAGTGTGACGTAAAAACAAATAATAATACAAGGATTAATTTTATCTCAATAGAGACGAAGATGCAAATTGGAAACTGAATATGATGATCGAGGTGTTTACAGGACTTATGACCTGTCATTGGTTGGGTTAAGCGCACGCTTTATGTAATACAACATTCCCCATTCTACCTTTCTTATTACCACCATGTCTGACAAATTTTTGGAAGTTGTATATATGTTAATATCCAACACCACAATTCACATGTCAGTTTCAATTTACAGACCAGCGCCATCTATGAAAATTAGATTTAAGCATTAAGCAGAAGATCTTTTTATAACGCAATGTGAAAGGCTACCGCCATTAACGCACTGCTAGATAACGCCTGGAAATGTCACTCCAATTTATATGCTAACTTGGACCAGTTTTTATTTTATACAACATTTTGAATGTATACAAATACAAATACTTGAATTGATAACCCGCAATGGGTAAATAAAATTCAGTCTTCGTCTACAAGTATTTGTATACATTCAAAATGTTGTACAAATAATAATAAATAACAAATTTATATAATCGAATGATTTTACTGAAATCTTTGATGGATGTTAATTTTAAATAATAACTACTACCACTTTTGTCACATTATTATTAAACAACTTTATAATTATTGCACTATATCCGCTATAAGGTCGGTGATCGATGACAACTGTAATACAAACTTATTAACCGCACACCTTCCTTAACATTTATACATCGTGATATGCACGTACGTCGATTTCTCCGACTCTTCGCGCGGCCTACATTTAATATTTGATCTATATATTCATACCAGATTTTCTTCGGTCTTCTTCTACTTCCTGTTTCCTTCACATCATAAACATACTTTTATAACTATTCTCTCTCATTCATTATTTTCATGTGTCTAAACCATCTTAATGAATTTTTCATTATTTTGTTCATAACGCTTTCATTTGTAATGCATTCAATTCTTATATTTTCATGTGACACTTTATCATTTATATATTTATCACACATTCGTCTAAAAGATCTCATTTCTACTGCATTTATTAAACTTTCATCCCTGTTTGCTAGTTTCGTGCTTCAATTCCATACATAAGAATAGCATTATGCACCATCTTAGCCTTTTTTGGATACACTTTTGCATTGACTTTAAAAATGTTTTCCATTTGAACGAGCGAAATTTCAAAAAAATGATCGGAGCAACCTTTCGGCGTGGATGAGGCCATAATTTTACATAATATTATAGTATATTATTTTTTTTTATTTCCACTACTATTATTATTTTTAACTCTTAAATTTTTGCATAGACTCATTTTGTCTTTGTTTAACTTCAATCTCGTTTCACACTATCCTCTGTTAACTGTAAACTATTATTTTATATTATTTTTCTAGGTGTTTTTTTTGTATATATGTTATTGATATCGCTGTTTGTTACCCCTAATAAATAAATAAATTCACAAATAAAAATAATAAAGAGTTCGTTTAGAAGTCTTCGACCTTCGTGACAGAGTGCTCTAAGAGCTCTGACTTCCATACCGAAGGTCACGGGTACGATTCCCGGCGATAGCAGTGTGATTGTCACATTATCTTAGGCCTGGTGTAGAATCCACGTGACAAGAATAATTAATGAACTCTTTTTTTTTCATTACGCTTACATTTCCACTACTTTCACTTATTATATTTGCATTTAACACTTAATTATATACAGATTTACTACATGTTAATCTAAGGGATTGTACGGGATAGGTTAGCGCCCAGTGATAAAAATGAATTCAATTTGAATAAATATAGATTCTTAAAAAATTCTATATTTCTTGGTTTATCCAGTTCACGTGATCAGTCACGTACTGGCGGACCTACGTGAGAGAGGAGTGGTGATCTCTGTATTTCTGTTGGATAGAAAAAGGTTCATCTTTGCAAAAGTTAAATCAAACTACAAAACGCTAGTTTCGTTACAAATAAAATAAGTTAACCTTCAAATGTCATACCAAGACTACACTATAATCCACCTAGCACTTAGAATCCAATCCCTTATTATTATTTAAACGTTTTCTGTCTCACTTTTGTACTGAGTCGGGTTTTTTTTTAGACACAAGAAATATTTAATAATATCAACTTTTTAAACATATTTTGGTAATTTGGTGATTTTTTAAATATTTTCTTGCAAGAGCTAGCTTAACTACGCTTATATATATGGGATCGAGTGCAGGGCTGACACCACAATCACAATTAAAACCGCGCTTAGAGAGTCAGAAATGAAGACGCTCAGAAATATATCTGGCAGGACACTGCAAGAGAGGATAAGGAATACACGGATAAGGGAGATATGCGAAATCGAGGATGTCGTTAGAAGGTTACCTGCCGCTTATCCGAAGCTGTTATAGGACGCAGCGGCACTCCTTCGTCAGCTTCGCTCAAACAATCCCTAGGCCCACCCCCCATTCACGCAAGACTTAGCTGGAGAATGCACCATTCCAGAAAAAAAAAGCAAAAGGCAAAAGGGTATCTAGGCCACATTTAATCCAGTTTAATTTCAATCCACTTCTATGTCCCAATCTAACAAAACAAAGCAAAATACGGTACATGATTTTATGGCCTATTATTAAATTGTGACAGACTGTGGGATGGGAGAGAAAACTTGGAATGATGAGGATATCGTTAGATAGGAAAGGCAAATGAGAAGATACTGGTATGCACACGTGAGGGGAATGGATCCATCCAGACTCCCCTTCATTGTGTTGCACGACCAGCCCCAAGGTAGACGACCCCCAGACAGACCACCAAAGAGATGGATCGACAGCTGGGATTCGACCTCACAAAGCCAATTCCCCTTAAGAAACAGGCCACAAAGTCTACACTAAGAAGAAGAAGAGAAGACATATACCCTATCTGCTAAGTTTCCCTGAATGGGTATATATTTTTTTTCTCTCTTCTTGTATTTTTTTTTTCTCTCTTCTTGTGTTCTTGTTGTATAAATTCTTTGGCATATAGAATGGAATAATACTCCTAGCGGCTTCTAACAATATGTTGGTCAACAGCCTTCACATTGTGTTAATAAGGTAGTTTGCTAAATACCGAAAATCATTCTCCATAGATGGCGTTAGTGGGTCGGTTGTATAGGTTAATTCTTGAAAAAATTCACAAGTGCAACCAAATCTACATAGATGGCTGACTGAAACTGACACGTGAAGATAAATATGGATTTTGAAGTATATATACATCTTCCAAAAATTTGTCATGCATGATCACAAATAACAAAGGTGGAATGGGGAATGTTGTAATTACATAAAGATGCTTCAAATAAAACAACCTTAAGCTTCAAACAACCAATGACAGGTCATAAGTCCTGTAAACACCTTGATCATCCATGTTCAGTTTCCAGTTTACGTCTTCGTCTCTATTGAGATACAATTAAAATATATTTTTTTATTAAATAAAGTAGATTAAAATTGGTCTGGGATCCCGATGCGCTTGAAATCTTAAATGTAAGTCCCGGAAGGACGAATGAGGCTGACGAAAGGGCACCGCTGCACCCTATAACAGCCTTGGGTACGTGGTGGGACCTTCTATGTATAATTATATGGAGAAGTAACATATCTTGAAGTGTAGAACTGTATTTTTCTAAGCAGAAGAAGTTAATATAGTATTCGTATATGTAGAATTTTTTTCTTATTCTCCCGTGACTGAAGGTATGTTGAAATAACAGTAAAACAAGCTAGAAGTGTTAACTCATAGCTTTATTTTATTCCTTGAAGGTTTGCCTTTCCCATCAGAAACTCTTGCTAACTTGTAGAGCAAACTTACTAACCAGACTCTCTCGAAAGAAAACATTTGCAGGGTAGTGACGTCATCATTTGCCGACCTTTCGTTTCGGTACCTTGTGTCAATACCAATTTATCTCTTTCGAATCGATCCGTCTGAAATTCTATTTCTCTTGGGGGGAATTGATATTTTTTAAGCACACAATTTTTGTGTTAACCGTAATTAGGTTCTGGGAAAACGGTGTTTCTAATTAAGAAAAACATTAAAAATTCTGTTATATATACGTTTATTATATTCCTATATTTACGTTTATATTCCTACAAGTATTCACGCCATTTTTTATTATTAAGAAGCATACTGAACGGCTACTATCATCAAAGATATTATAATCCCGAAAACCTAAAAAAAAGTTTAATAATATCATATATGAATCATCATCATCAGCTGTTAGTAGCTCAGTGTTGGACATAGGCCTCCTTTCCCGACTTACACAACTCTCTATCCCTCTATACCATTGACCTCCTGCCACACGTTTAATGTCATCATACCATCTTGCTTGTGGTCTGCCCGGGTGTCTGTGGCCGGTTCTCGGTCGCCACTCTAGGGTCTCTAGTCTACCTATCATCCATTGTCCTCACTATATGGCAAGCCCAATTCCATATGATTCCATACAGTTCTATGTACTTGTATACGAGTAACATGGCGAACTTCGTTGTAATTCCACTTGGGAGTTCAATTATTTCAGCTGATTGGCGGCCATATACAAAACTGTATTACCCTGAGTGATACGACCTACTATAGACCCACGTCTGTTTGTCCCTGATTACCTTCGTCAAAGACAGCACAGATTGTTTTATTTGCTGCGCTGCAGAACCAACCTGCCAATGGTTAGGCCTGTGGGTAGGTCAAACTTATTGCTTAATCGGGTGACCTCGGAGGTCGACATATTTCGTGATGGTGTGAGTGGTCTCAATGATGCAATATTAATGTTATTCCTCCTAATTCTTAATCTTAATGTTTTTATGCTTATCTCATAAATTCTTATAATGTAATTGCAAACGATCTGGAATTATATGTCTGTAATGTTTGTGATTTTTATTCATATAAATTAAATGAAATGAATTGTAGAGGGTGTTTTTTTAGCTGCATGAGAAGTTTCGATGGTTGTTGTCTATGGTTTGACAGTTGAGAATGTCAAATTGTGTTGACATTTCTGTTCAGTAAGGTTTGACAATTCATCATGAATCGCTTAACACCAGAACAACGCTTCCGAATTGTGAAAATTTACTTTGAAAAAAATAAATCTGTCCGCCAAGTTCATAGAGCACTTCGTCCATTTTATGGTCAACATAATCGGCCTTGTGAGCAAACAATTCGACAGTTATTAATCGTTTTTGCACTAATTTTACTCTTCTCGATTCAAAACCATCAGCAAGACAAAGAAATTTGCGTACTGAAGAGAATATTGCTGCTGTAGCGGGAAGTCTTGAAGAAGATGCCGAAATGTTGATTTGTCGCCGTTCTCAACTTATCGGCCTTAATCCTTCGACTACGTGGAAAATTTTACTTAAGGATCTTAGCTTACGTGCCTATAAAATACAGCTCGTGCAAGAATTAAAGCCAAATGACCATCATTTACGTCGCATTTTTTCTGATTGGGCTAATTTGAAACTGGCTGAAGATTTTTACCGAAGCATTTTTACCGAAGAATCATGTTTAGTGATGAAGCTCATTTCTGGTTTAATGACTTCGTTAATAAGCAAAATTGCCATATATGGAGGACTAGCTGACCCGACGAACTTCGTACCGCCTCAGAATCAATAAATGTTGTGTTAACTTATAAGCTAAATTTAATTCACCTTTTTATTGAATTACAATTAATACTTAAAATGAATTAAGTTCATGAAATGTGCAAAAGTCAAAATTAAAAATATGAATTACAATGGAATATAATTCACGTGGAAGCCTGCATTAATACCTACTTAAAATGAATTATAAATTGTTAATTAAAAACTTTGTTTTATGTATCACAATTGTGTTTTTATTTTTTCGCGACAATATATTCAACCAAAGTGGAATCTACCAGATTAATTGTGAGGATTGTGATGCCGTGTATATTGGAAAGACGGGTCGATCATTTTGAAGAGGTTATATGAACACAACATTTAATACAAAAACAGAATCATTGTGTGAATTTTGACCATCATTTCAATTCCAAAAACACATTTTTTTTGGATATAACAAACAATTTAAAAAAAAATTGATAAATTAGAAAATTTAGAAATTTTTAAAGCAAAGGCACGTGAATTGAATGTTATAAATAACCAAATTCCAATTTTTAATTGTATCTCAATAGAGACGAAGAAACAAACTGGAAACTGAATATGGATGATCAAGGTGTTTACAGGACTTATGACCCGTCATTGGTTGGGTTAAGCGCACGCTTTATGTAATTACAACATTCCCCATTCCACCATTGTTATTATGATCATGTATGATACATTTTTGGAAGTTGTATATATACTCCAAATTCATACTTATCTTCACGTGGCAGTTCCAGTTAGCCATCTATGTAGATTTGATTGTACTAATTAATTTTTTTAATATTAATCTATACAATCCATCCACTAACGCCATCTATGAAGAATGATTGTTTAGCATTTAGCAAACTACTTTATTAACACAATGCGAAGAGGCTACCGCCTCCTATCGTACTGTTAGAAGTCGCCTGGAGTATCCACTCCTATTTTATACGCCAAATAATTGACCAGAATATTTACAAATATTTGTGAAATGTATACTTACATCTGTATACGAATCCTGGATTTTCACCTGTGGGTGGTTAATTTAAATTTTTAATTGTATCTCAATAGAGACGAAGAAACAAACTGGAAACTGAATATGGATGATCAAGGTGTTTACAGGACTTATGACCTGTCATTGGTTGGGTTAAGCGCACGCTTTATGTAATTACAACATTCCCCATTCCACCATTGTTATTATGATCATGTATGATACATTTTTGGAAGTTGTATATATACTCCAAATTCATACTTATCTTCACGTGGCAGTTCCAGTTAGCCATCTATGTAGATTTGATTGTACTAATTAATTTTTTTAATATTAATCTATACAATCCATAAAAATAGGAGTGGATACTCCAGGCGACTTCTAACAGTACGATAGGAGGCGGTAGCCTCTTCGCATTGTGTTAATAAAGTAGTTTGCTAAATGCTAAACAATCATTCTTCATAGATGGCGTTAGTGGATGGATTGTATAGATTAATCTTAAAAAAAATTAATTAGTACAATCAAATCTACATAGATGGCTAACTGGAACTGCCACGTGAAAATAAGTATGGATTTGGAGTATATATACAACTTCCAAAAAATGTATCATACATGATCATAACAATGGTGGAATGGGGAATGTTGTAATTACATAAAGCGTGCGCTTAACCCAACCAATGACGGGTCATAAGTCCTGTAAACACCTTGATCATCCATATTCAGTTTCAGTTTGTTTCTTCGTCTCTATTGAGATACAATTAAAAATTTAAATTAACCACCCACAGGTGAAAATCCAGGATTCGTATACAGATGTAAGTTTACATTTCACAAATATTTGTAAATATTCTGGTCAATTATTTGGCGTATAAAATAGGAGTGGATACTCCAGGCGACTTCTAACAGTACGATAGGAGGCGGTAGCCTCTTTGCATTGTGTTAATAAAGTAGTTTGCTAAATGCTAAACAATCATTCTTCATAGATGACGTTAGTGGATGGATTGTATAGATTAATATTAAAAAAAAATTAATTAGTACAATCAAATCTACATAGATGGCTAACTGGAACTGCCACGTGAAGATAAGTATGAATTTGGAGTATATATACAACTTCCAAAAATGTATCATACATGATCATAATAACAATGGTGGAATGGGGAATGTTGTAATTACATAAGCGTGCGCTTAACCCAACCAATGACAGGTCATAAGTCCTGTAAACACCTTGATCATCCATATTCAGTTTCCAGTTTGTTTCTTCGTCTCTATTGAGATACAATTAAAAAATTTAATTAACCACCCACAGGTGAAAATCCAGGATTCGTATACAGATGTAAGTATACATTTCACAAATATTTGTAAATATTCTGGTCAATTATTTGGCGTATAAAATAGGAGTGGATACTCCAGGCGACTTCTAACAGTGCGATAGGAGGCGGTAGCCTCTTCGCATTGTGTTAATAAAGTGGTTTGCTAAATGCTGAACAATCATTCTTCATAGATGGCGTTAGTGGATGGATTGTATAGATTGATCTTAAAAAATTAATTAGTACAATCAAATCTACATAGATGGCTAACTGGAACTGCCACGTGAAGATATGTTTGGATTTGGAGTATATATACAACTTCCAAAAATGTATCATACATGATCATAACAATGGTGGAATGGGGAATGTTGTGATTACATAAAGCGTGCGCTTAACCCAACCAATGACAGGTCATAAGTCCTGTAAACACCTTGATCATCCATATTCAGTTTCCAGTTTGTTTCTTCGTCTCTATTGAGATACAATTAAAAATTTAAAAAAACTTTGTTTTGTGTATCACAATTATATTTTGAATTGTGAATTGAATATTATAAATAACCAAATTCCAGCTTATTTCCTCTTAGTATATGTAGTACATTAAAACTTTTTCCTTTATACAATCTACCAAAATATTAATACTACCTTCCATTTTTTGTCCCTTTCTTACTAATGTAATCTGCTTCCTTATAATGTTTATCGTCTTTAATATATTTATGATTCATCGTTTTGACTCTATAATATGTATGATTGTTCCTTCTAATTACTGTTTGAATTATTATTATGATTATTATCATTCTTATTATTTATTATTATAAATAAATGAATTTCATACAACAACACAACAACAACAAACCATCACGCCGTTTCTCCACCAGGGGTGACAGAGAGAATGGACTGCCACACTACTCTATCCTGACACACCTCTCTGCTTCCTCCACATTCATACAGCGAGTCATACACGCACGTTGATTCTTCCGACTTCTAACATGACCAACCTTTAAAATTTGATTAATTTGGTCATGCCATGTTTTTCCTCGGTCTGCCTCGACTTCGTACCCCATTTACATCATTAACGTATACTTTCTTAACCATTCTTTCTCCATCCATGCGTTCCATATGTCCGAACCAACGCAGCGATCCTTTCTTAATTTTGTTCATAATACCTTCTTCCGCTCTACATTCCTTTCTTATATCAGCATTTGAGATTCTGTCCTATATCGTTCTAGCACACACACGTCTTAGGGACCTCATCTCTACCACATTTATTCTGCTCTCATCTTTCTTCTGTCAGTTCCACCGCTTCCATACATATGAGTTGGGACCAGAACTCCATTGTGAACGGCCATTTTCGCTTTCATTGATAAATTCTTGTTTCCAATAACTACTTTTAAAGCTCCATTCACTTTGTTACCCGCACCAACCCTTTTTTCAACATCACTGAACATGCTACCTAAATACACAAAGTCCCTCACCTGTTCCAAGTTCTCTTCATTTACACTTATATTACAAACTGTCATTTGCTCTTCCCTTTCAAAAACTAACACCTTTGACTTTCCGACATTCATCAAAACACGTTAAAACAATTAAATAGCAGACAACATAATTTTTAATAAGTGTGATCCATCAATGAACTCCGTTTTCATCATTAGCATCATCATATTCATCATTTGAAGAGTTTGATGATTCAGTGTCCCTATCAATTGAAAAAAGAAATTCCTCGTCTTCATCTAGCCAAATATTTCGTTTATTAAGTACTCGCGGCTGAATTTCCTA